>JALIGW010000001.1:23625931-23915931 GCA_023053685.1 Diadophis punctatus similis
AGCAGAGAGGGCTCCGGAGCGGTCACGCGCAAATTGCGCAATCAGCCGCTCCCTCCCGGAGCTGCGCACTGGGCAGCTCCGGCAGGAACTCACCTCTGATGCTGCTTCAGTCCCTGGTCCTCATCTCCTCAAGCAGCTTGGGACTGTTGCTTATCAGCTGATCTTAAAAAGCTGAGAAGGAGAAGAAAAGCCTATGTGCCATCTGGGTTCTCTCTCCAGGTACTGAGTAAGAGAGTGCAAAGAACATTGTTCGGCATCACAGTGCCACTGGTGCTGGAGTAATAAAACACATCCCCATACTTTGCAAAAGGGAAAAAAATTATCAGACTCTGTCTTGCCCAGGAACCCATTGAGTTAGGGGAAAAAAGAGCAAAACAGTCGAACTCTTTGTTAAGGAATTAATTCAGAGTCCAGGGTTTACGCAGTGGAATGTGTGGTTGTGGTTTGATAATAGAGTCAATAATGGATTGTCTTCAACGTGTTGAAGAAAATAATCTTTACTTGAAATTAACAGCACAACTATAACATAAATAGTCTGTTCTTGGATAAATGCTAACAAGCAATAAATTCAGCTCTCTTACTTATCTCTAGTAGATAATGTTCTTCCAAACATCAATAGAAGACCTTGAAATTCTTGTACGCTGTAGATTCAGGAGTAAGCAGTCCCTCACACACAGTGAGCAATCAATCATCAATTAGTCAAGCAAGCCTTTCTCTTTCTCTCTGTCCTGCTGCATATGGGCTCTCTTGCTCTCTCTTTATATTCATTAGCAAACATACCTGGATTCATTTAAAGCACCACTGTCATATTTTACAAACTTGGATTAACAGTTTACTTTTATATTAGGAAACCCAATCTGGTTAGACATAGTCCTGACACTCTAAATCATTTTGAGTTCCCTTTCCTGTATTGCTATAGATGTCAAACTCAAGGCCCGTGGGATTCTTAGATCTGGCCCGCGGGGCCGCCCTGGAAACAGCAAAGGACCAGCCCGCGGTGCATCTGCCAGCAAAAATGGAGCTCGGGAGGTCCGCGTGTAGCTCTTGTGAGCTCCGTTTTCACTTTCAGAGGGTTGCAGGAGGCCATCGCAGCTGAGAATGGAGCTCAGGAGCCTGTTTTTGCTGGCAGAGTGCTCAGGCGCCCCTGACATGAGTGACATCAAGCTGGCCATGCCCCCCCTGCCCCCCCGAGGTCAAACACAACCCTGATGCGGCCCTCAATGAAATCGAGTTTGACACCCCCTGCTATAGGCAGATAAGAATCGAAAGCTATCGGACACAGAGCTGTGCAGCCTTTCAATCCAAAGCCGAAAAGTCAGACATCCTCAACTCCTTCCCTCAAATGCAGCTACCTTGTAAGCTAAGGGTCCCCAAACTCTTCAGCTCCTTGACCCTCTTCGTGAAGTTTCAGGTTGTTTATTGACTCCTGAAGATTAATTACGGTATATGAAAATAATTTAAGAAATACTACTTTAACTAATACAGTAATGGTTACAAATTACCATCACACATTTTCTGCTGTGGATACTCTACAAATGCTGCCCGTCTCTATTTGGAAACAGCGCCAATCAGCTCATGCTGTATTTTACAATAGGATCATCGGAGGTTGCGTGTCTTTGCCCGATTTTATGCAAAAATACCTGAGCGGTAGATACAAGAGTGTTGTTCTTAAACTGTTCGACCCAATTACCAGTTTTCCCCCCCAGTCTCAAATAGTGTCATTAAGACCCCTGCTCTTAAAAAAACAGAAACTATATTTTACGCAATCAGGTAGGCAGCAATTTCCCAAACGGAGTCTTCCACTCAGAAACAAGCAAATTGCTCCATAAACCACAGGATACGCCCAGTTGAAGAACCACATTATTGGAGGGAGCTAAAATGAAGTTACTTTTTAAAAAACCCAAAAAAACCCTGCAGACAGAAAGCTTTGTGGACTCTAGTTCCTGAGCGGGGAGGCAAGGTGAGACGAAGAGTTTCACCAATTGAACAACCTTCCGCTCACACTTTAAAAGTGGGCTGCAAAACGAAAGTCTGGTAGAGCCATGCTTTGAAATGTGCTGCGGCTGAGTGTGAAATTAATTGGCTCAGCTGGCAAACGCAGCAGACTGCGTAGGTAGACCTTCCTCTGAATCCAGTTCTGGAGTGGCGGAAAACGAGGTTGAATGGAATTAAAAATGTTTCGATAGGATGAAATTGAACGAGAGGGCGTTCTGTTCCTATGCATTCTTGTTTTAATGTTAAAATTATACCTCACTCATTTTTCTGTATTATTCCATTTCTTTGCAATGCAGTACCGGCAGTACTCCACATTTTAAGATTAGTGTCTGGTTTGCTTCCTGTTGGCGCCTGTAAGCGTATACACTCACACACAAGTACATGAAAGATGCCGTTACCTCAGTCCTCATGTGAGGTAACAGCAAATGAATCAGCCATGTGGGGAAAGGAGGAAATGACAAGCCACGTTTTGGAATGATCACATTTGTTTATTACCACAGCGTATAGAATACATGCATGAAGCAGTGAATTTCTAGGAAAGAATGAAATCGCATTTGAATGAAGTAAATGCCGTGTTTCCCCAAAAATAAGACATCCCCTGATAATAAGCCCAATTGGGCTTTTGAGCGCATCCCCTGAAAATAAGGCGCCCCCCAGAAAATATTTAAATGCATGCGCAGCCAGTCCCTGCCATTTCCTCTGGTTAGGGTTAGGGAGACAGAGCTGGAAATCAGGTAAGAGGGCAAGAGGAGCCCCGTCTTGCTCCATGTGCCCCAAAATAATAAGACCTCCCTGAAAATAAGGCCAAGTGCTTATTTCGGGGTTCCAAAAAATGTAAGACACGGTCTTATTTTCGGGGAAACACAGTAGTACAGCTTTGAGAATCTGTATACAGGTCGTCCTCGACTTACGATCACAACTGAGCCCAACATTTCCGTCGCTAAATGAGACATTCGTTAAGTGAGTTTTTTGCCCCATTTTATGACCTTTCTCACTACAGTTGTTAAGTGAATCGCCGCAATTGTTAAATTAGTCACAGTGGCTAAGTGAATCTGGCTTCCCTATTGACTTTGTTTGTCAGACGGTCGCAAAAGGGGATCACGTAACTCCGCCATACTGCAACCGCCATAGATATGAGTTAGTTGCCAAGCTTCCAAATTTTGATCAGGTGACCAATGGGCATGCTGCAACAGTTGTAACTTTGAACGGTCACTAAATGAACTGTTGTAAGTTGAGGACTACTTGTATTCCATGGCCACTAAAGAGAACAATCAGATACCAGCAGGGGTGGGTTCCACTTACTTTCGCCACCGGTTCGCATTGCGACGTTTCGCGCGTGCGCGGTCGCTCCGCTCACACGATTTGGCTTCCACGCATGCTCAGAAGCAGGAAAGAGCCCAAAACACAGCTGAGGAGCTCATCAGCTGTGCTTTGGGCAAAGAAATAAAGGTCACAATTCACCCGCGGGCGGGCAGGCGGGCCATTTTTCAAGCCACGGAAGGGGAAAAATTCACAAAAATTGCAAAAAAAAAGATGGCGGCACCCACGGACCAGCACCAACAGTGACGTCACCAGCGGGTCGCTACCGGTTCGGGCGATCTGGTCCGAACTGGGAGAAACCCACCCCTGGATACCAGTAAAAAGCTTACCTTATTACTATGCTGTATTTTATTTAAAGCCCGTAAAGGGACTTTTTCTCTCCAGCGCTAAGATCCTGGGGGTCCGGGGGGCAACTATGTAGCCCAGTGGTTTCCAACCTTTTTTTGGCCATGCCCCACCTAGGCATCTCTAAAATCCTGATTCCCCCCCCCCCGAGACATATAATTCTTACTAATCAAAAAGTGAACTCCTACTCACGCGGAGGAAGCCTAAAAGGCCATTAACTTGGTTTAAACAAGGCTCCAATTGCCCCCATTGAAAATCAAATTGCACCCCTTTGGGGCGTGGGCCCCACGTTGGGAACCACTGATGTAGCCCCTTGGGAATCATCTGATGGTTATGGGTGACCAGAGCCAAAACGAGCAAGGGAATTCATCTCCCCTCTTTTGCCACCCCCTTCTTTTCACTGATGGATTCCCTCAATTGGCTGACCGGCTCAAAGGTTGACTCAGCCTTCCATCCTTCCAAGGTCGGTAAAACGAAGACCCCGATTGTTGGGGGAAATATGCTGACTCTGTGAACCGCTTAGAGAGGGCTGTAAAGCGGTATATAAGTGCTATTGCTATTGCTAAAGTTGATCAGAAGTGGAGGCTGGGAAGGTCTCATCTCCCTTACACAACTGAACGGCTTCCAGTTTTAACCAAGCCAGGCCGGTTTAACTGCCCAGCACCAGCTAATCTTTTGCTTTCAGAATAAATTGTTTCTCATCTCCTTCCCTTTGGCCCCAAAGGTACATTTCCACCATTTGTTAGAATTAGAGTAAGATTAAAATGAGGGTATAATGCCAGTTTTGCATTATTATCACAGCAAGACTATATTTGAAATGCATTACGTTTCTATTATTAAGCTGTGCCTCCTGTTTCTTCTCTTGCTTGAATCTGCAAGGAGTGAGTCCAGCAGTAGCAGCAGCGGCTGCCGCTAAAGCAGCAAAATACGGTATGTCTCCCAATTATTTCAAAGCCCTTTATTTGCGGGGAGGGGAGGGGTATCTATAGCTAACTCAAGGCAGGTAGATTTCATTGTAGTGCACATTGTAGGATTGGGCTCTCCCTTCCTCCCTCTCTCCTCCCTCCCTCTCTCTCCCCCTCTCCCCCTCCCTCTCTCTGTCTCTCTCCCCTCTCTCTCCCTCTCTCCCCCTCCCTTTTCCTCTCCTTCTCCCTCCCTCCCTCTCCTTCTCTCCCTCCGTTTCCCTTTCCCTCTCCCTCCCCTCTCTCCCTCTCCTTCCCTCCCTTCCTCTCCCTTTCCCTCTCCCCCTCTCTCTCCCTCCCTCCCTCTCTCTCCTCTCCCTCCCTCTCCCTTTCCCTCTCCCTCTCTCTCCCTCCCTCCCTCTCTTTCTCCCTCTCCCCCTCTCTCCCTAACCATTAAAATACTTCCCTGGAATGGGCAAAGTTGCACTTAGTAAGTGTGCCATCTTAGTGACTCTCAGAAACTAGAGGACAGGTGGGTAAATCCAGCATGAAGTTATACCTACTACTGAAAACAACAATGTTTATTTATTATGTATTTATTTATTTGGTCGGTTTTATATGCCGCCCAACTCCCGTGGGACTATGTTGTCGTATAGACAGTTTTTCCACCCTCTCTGATGTCAATTCTGGAAGTTGAAATCCATGCAGTGTAGAGCAGAGAAATTTGTGGTATTTTGGTGGGGGGATATAGGAGAAGATGTTAAGTTTCTGCTTTCTGACAGCAGTAAGATTTAACACAGCATGCCTGGTGCCTGAAATCAGGAAAAGTTTCGATTGATTATATATTTCTTAACACTTCCCCTAGTTATCTAGCCAAAACAAAACTAGAAATTATACTTTGGAATTTCCCCCCTCTAACCATAAATTATTCAAAATGAAATTTAGAAAATCAAATTGACTTTGTTAACATCTGCAAGTTGCAAGATTCAGGCTTTCCAGGCAGAACGTGGATTGATTGAATGCCCAGATATATCCTGTGTCTACTTACACAGTGATACTTCTGTGATCTGGGGGTGTTATATGTATTTTTATCTAGAAACCTCCACAATTCGCCTCCCCAGGACAGAGAGAGAGAGAGAGTGACTGGTTTAAACCACTATATCAAATAGGCTCATACATCAAAGTGACACATACATTATATGGAAGGGCAGCAATGAGATCAATGAAAATCTTGAGGAATAGAACACATCTTCTGAATCAGTGAAAAACCAGAGAGAGAGAGAGAGAGAGAGAGAGAGAGAGAGAGAGAGAGAGAGAGAGAGAGAGAGAGAGAGAGAGAGAGAGAGAGAGAGAGAGAGAGAGAGAGAGAGAGAGAGAGGGGGGGGGGGGGCAGGCAGGCAGGCAGGCACAGAGAGAGAGAGAGAGACAGAGAAAGACTGAGCAGAACTGTCATGGAAGAGAATTCCTCATATTCAAGGTCAATCCATAAAAAGGGTACCTCTGCCTGCGCATCCCACTTATCCTTGTGCCCCAAATGGAGGCACTGTGCCTGTGCTTCCCACAAATCTGAGGGACCAGAGTGATGAACCAACAAACACAGCCTGTGAAACCTCCCTCAAACTTTGTGTCATTGCCTGCCTGAGGAAACATATACAGTAGAACCTCTGGTCACGAACGCTTCTGACCATGACCAAATCGGGTTCTGACCAAAAAAATTCACAATTTTTTTCCCGTGGCCGATTTCCCCTTTCACGCCATTTTTTTTTGTAAGCGCCAAATTTCCAAAATTAGGTTCGGGTCACGACCAAATCGGTTTGCGACCAAAGTTATGGAATGAATTATGGTTGTGACCAGAGGTTCTACTGTACATGAATGGAATCCTATGTGTGGTGGGATTGCAGAATGAGCATGGAGAGGTTAGTGCTTTGGGAACCACCATCTGATATAGACTGTTTTTGCTCTAATGTGGTCATTAGATGATAGCATGCAGGCAGTTCCCTCCCAAGTCTGCCCTTATGATTGCAGCATTGAGATCGCATGGATTTTCTGAATAAGTGTAGCTGGTAGGCAGCAAGTACGTTGGTGAATCTTCTTTGAGTTCCCACTAAGTTCTACTCCAATTGAGTTTCTGCTGAGTTTCCAACGCAATCGAACTGAGTTTCTACCACGTTCCCACTCAAATTTCATAATTTCTTTCCTAGGGCGGGTTCCAGGTGGCGTCGGCCCTGGTGGCGTCATCCCTGGTGGCATTGGCACTGGTGGTGTTGGTCCTGGTGGTGTCATCCCTGGTGGTGGTGGCGTCCCAGGTGGTGGTTTCCCAGGTATTGGTGGAGTTCCTGGGGTGCCAGCAGTCCCGGATGCAGAAGAGCTCCATGCCAGTATGGATTCGGTCCTGTAACATAACTGTGTTTCTATGCACATTAGGAGCTGGGACAGCAGGAGCAGCAGCGGCAGCGGCAGCGGCTAAGGCAGCAGCGAAAGCAGCAGCATATGGTAAATATGCAACCTATTTCTTTTCTCATTGCGACAGAGTTTGTGAATAGCAAGATATAACAATCCATTTCAAAATGCCAAACATCAGCACAGCATTAAATAAAATGAAATACAGAATGGCATGCAAAATAAATTGCTGACTGAGGCAAAGTAAACTTATTTCATACCTTGAGCCTGACAAAATATGTAATATAAAGAATCCATAGATATTAATTTTAAAAAAACAAGCCTCTCTGTAGGAAAAATATATGTTAAATTATTTTGAAAATCTATATTAAAGACCTTCATTGGACCTAATATAAAGCATTAATATACATGTTGTGTCATTAGATAATTCTTTTATTGAATCAAGTTTGTTCACTCCGTCCCCAACCTCTCTGAGATCCAGGCCATTGCTTCAAAATGCATTCACCTTCTACCCACTAAAACAATCCTTCAAGCATAATCAAAAAGTTTATCACTCAAATCTCCCTCTCAGTTTATCACTGCCCTTATCGCTTTTTTTATTTATAAGCCAAAATTTATCATCCTTGTAGATTAATGTTCTTCAAACTTGGCAACTTTTAAGATGTGTAAACTTCAACTCCCAGAAATCTTCAGCCAGCACACTGGCTGGGGAATTCTGGGAGTTCAAATCCAAACATTTTACAGTTGCTGAGTTTGAAAACCACTGTTGTGGATTTTAGGATCTTGCCTTCTGATTATTTCTCATTCAGGATTTCTCATTTATACTGAATCAAATTCGTCAGACACACAAAACCAAACTCAGCATTTTTGTGGGGATAATACAAGATTCCACTGGAATGCTGAATTGCACTCTGCTCCCACAGCAATAGGAATTGGGTGGAGTGGTGGGCACTTCATTGATGTTTTTCAATTCTTAAACATTCTATTCCTTTCTCTCTTTAGAGGTAGAGATAGCAGTACTTTGCAAATGAATAGGATAGAATAGAATAGAATGGAATGGAATGGAATGGAATAGAATAGAATAGAATAGAATAGAATAGAATAGAATAGAATAGAATAGAATAGAATAGAATAGAATAGAATAGAATGCTGGAAGGGACCTTAGAGGTCTTCTAGTCCAGCTCCCTCCTCAAGCAGGAGAACCTATACCAGTGATGGCTAACCTTTTTGGCGCTGAGTGCTGAAAGTGTGTGTGTGTGTGTGTGTGCACACACCCATAATGCAATGCGTGCATGACCCGCCCCCCCCGTGTGCCCCGCCCCCACGCATGCATGTGTGACCCCCATGGCCCGTGCCCATGCATGTGCAATGACCCCTGCACATGCGCTCCTCCCCCACGCATGCGCGACAGAGACCCGAAAACCAGCTGGCTGGTAGGAGGCGCACGCGCATGCGCGGTGGAACTGAGCTGGGGCAACCTCCAGTGATGATGCGCCCATAACTTCTGAAGGCAAGCTATTCCACTGGTTAATTGTCCTCACTGTTAGGACATTTCTCCTCAATTCTGGCTTGCATCTCTCTTTTTGTTCGTTTCCAACCATTATTTCTTTTTCTGCCCTCTGGTACTTTGTAGAATAATTTGACCCCCTCTTCTTTGTGGCAGCCCCACAAATACTGGAATACTGCTATTAGGTCACCCCTAATTATTCTTTTCTTGAGACTAGCCAGACCCAAAACCTGCAGCCGTTCTTCATATGTTTTAGTCACCAGGTCTTTGGTCATCTTAGTTGCTCTTCTCTGAACTTTTTCCAAGGTCTCAACATCTTTTTTGTAGTATGGTGACCAAGATTGGTTGCAGTATTCCAGGTGTGATCTTACTAGGGTTTTATAAAGCGGCACTGATACTTGAAATGATCTTGATTCTGTGTGCCTCTGTTTATACAACCCAGGATTGTATTAGCTTTTTTGCTGGCTCATATTTAAATGATTGTCCACTAGGACTCCAAGGTCCCTCTCACAGTTACTGTTTTTGAGCCTGGTGTCGCCTAATCTGTACTTATACCCTTGATTTTTTCCTGCCTAAATGTAAAACTTTGCTTTTCTCCACATTAAAATTTATTTTGTTGAATAAAGCCCATTGTTCAAGTTTGTCAAGATCTTTTTGGACCCTGAGCTTGTCTTCTGGGGTGTTGGCTATTCCTGCCAGTTTAGTGTCATCTGCAAATTTGATGAGTTCCCCTTCTATTCCCTCATCTAAGTCATTTATGAGGGGCGGGATAAACTTAATACCTCATCCTCAAATCCAACAAATATTACTAAAGAAGATAAAAAAATAAATTGGTCCATATAATCAGACTATTTGTTTCAATATTTTTTTTCCTCAGGAACTGGAGTAGTACCTGGCGGAGTTGGGCCTGGCAGAGTTGGGCCTGGCGGAGTTGTGCCTGGCGGACTTGGGCCTGGCGGACTTGGGCCTGGTGGATTGGGACCTGGTGGAGCGGGACTAGGTAAGTTCTTATGTATGTAGGAAATGTAAAAGCACAGCATTACTGCCAATGGCATTTTTATGCTGCCCATCTTGCCAAGAGCCAACTCTAGGTGGCTTACAACCAAGCACAACCAACCATTTTGTGTCAGCTCTAGAATGGGTGTTGAGCAGTTTAACTCAACAGTGGGGAACATTCTGTATATTTAGGTCATTCAGTCCAGCGCCTGACCCTTAGTGAAACAGTGCGACTTGATGGGAATTTGGAAGTATGCCTTCTCTGTCATGATGCCTGTTTTATGGAACCCCCTTCCCCAGAGATACAGGCCTTGTTGTCTTCAGGAAAGTAGTGAAGACCTGGCTTTCCCCCTAGGCTTTGGAACTACGATCTGATGGAGCTAGCTAGCATGGGGTGGTGGATTTATGGGTGCAGCTTTGATCATATCAACATTTAGGCTAAATTGGAGGTGAGGGGTTGTATTGGAATTGCATTGTGTCCTGTTTGCCACCCAGAATTCCTTCTGGCAGATGAGGAGCTGTGTAAGTTTGTTTCCATAAATGAATTAAATAAATAAATAAATCATGGCTCAGTGTAAGAATCCAAGTTAAAGAATCTCTTAAAAGGTGCCATCCAATTTCTGGATGAATATATCCAGGGAAGGGAAGCCTACCAGCATTTCACACTTCAACTGTTCTTACCCTTAGGAGGTTATTCCAACCTTCAATTGGAAACTGCCTTCCTTTAACCTAAATCCATTATTTATTTATGTAATGATAAAAGAACAAGTTTTACCGATTTTCTTCTCTGTGGTTGCTTTTTAGATATTTGAAGCATGGTATCATATTTCTCTCCAGGCTCTTTTTCTCAGGGCTTAAACATGTCTAACAACTTCAATCTCTCTTTGTTTCAGGTTATTATCTTAGTTGACCTTTTCTGAAAGTATTCTGTATCCTCTGATTCCTTAAAATTTGGTGCCTACAATTGGTACAATACTTCAGCTGAGTATATTATTCCCACATATTGGACACTGTACTTCTTTTACTAATGAAGCCTAAAATTGTTTTGGCTTTTTGGCAGCCACACTACCCTGCTGACTCATATTCAGTTTTGCAATCATGGTTTCATGGTTATTTAGCTGAAGTTAGGCTACCATTGGGGTGATTCCCAACCCTGCCATGAACTGGGGAACTTATGCATAATAGGTGTTGATGATCCAAAGACCTCATCTTTATTTTTTTCTTGTATTTGCAGTTCCAGGAAGTGCTGCGGCTGCCCAAAAAGCAGCTGCCAAGGCAGCAAAATATGGTAAGGTCACTTCAATCCAGCACAGGCAACAGTTTAGAGCAGCATTGTAAATATAGGCAACTAACATTTTCTACTAGGGCTTTGCAGCATTTCAGATTTGAAGGTAACAAGATATGTTAGGAAGTACAGCAGCATGTTTGTGGCACTTGTCTGCATTTTCCTTAAACCAAATGTGTCTTTCCTTAGAGTCCTGCTGTAGCTACAGAGGGCATCACACAAACTTTGCAGAGTTGCAGGCAGATAGCAACAGCAATAGCACTTAGACTTATATACCGCTTTATAGCCGTCTCTAAGCGGTTTACAGAGTCAGCCTATTGCCCCCAACAATACGGGTCCTCATTTTACCCACCTCGGAAGGATGGAAGGCTGAGTCAACCTTGAGCCTGGTGAGATTTGAACTGCCAAATTGCAGGCAGTCGGCAGTCAACAGAAGTGGCCTGCAGTACTGCACTCTAGCCACTATGCCACCGTGGCTCATTATACTACATGCGTGCTCCCAAAAGTCACTTTTTTACTTTTATATTCAGATTCTGCACAGTATTAGTCAACAGCAAATGGAACACTATACACAAGGAGAAATGAAGAAGTCCATCTTTCTGGGCCTTGGTCCATTCCTCACTTAAGGGGAAAATCTGTTCACTGAGTTAGAAGAACTGGAGCTAAGGCTGTGCTCTGTGCTCTAAGGCCGGCACTGGGCCACAGCATGCCAGAAACCCGGACTGCACAAACAAGCAAAGCCCCATCCATGGGATGCAGGCAGCATGCAAAACCACACCCCCTCCTATCTGCGGAAAAACCTATCCCCATGGAACCGGTCCCTGGTACCTCAAAGGTTGGGGGGCGCTGCTCTAAGCAGACTGTGTCCTTTGGAGAGAACATATAGTAGCATCTGAAGAGGGCTCTGTCCCAGATCCCTTTCTCATCTGTTATACACGTTGTATGAATGTTAGTTTATGTGGGGGGGGCAGGGGCGGGTTGCACTTACCTCGCTACTGGTGCGCTGCCATGTTGTGCGCGCGCACATGCTCGCTATGCATGCGCGCCCCTTCGCGCGATTTTGCTTCCTGTGCATGCGCAGAAGCAAATTCTCACCAAAATCTTGCGAGGGGACGCGCACACACGTGCGATTTTGGCGATTTTTTGCTTCCGCGCATGCGCAGAAGCGAACTCTCGCCAAAATCTCGTGCACGGCAAATCGCCAAAAAATTCTGTAAAAAAGATGGTGGTGCGCGACGGACCGGTGAAGACGGCACAGGAGCCGTCGAGTGCAAATTGGGCAATCGGCAGGTCCCTACCAGAGCGGCACACTGGACTGCACCGGTAGGAACCCACCTCTGGGGGGGGAACCAGAATGAAACTGGTAGCACCTTTTCTGGATAAGTTTATTAACGGGCATAGCTTTTGTGAAAGGCAGTGTACTTTATCAGAGGCACAGAGCCTCTGATGCAGCTCACAAAAGCTTGTACCTGCTAATAAACTGTGTGAGTCAGAAAAGGTGCTTCAGAATATACTGTATATATATTGGTGGCTCAGCATATCATGCAGAACTACAGGCTTTAAAAAGGGTGTGTGTGTGTGTGTGTGTGTGTGTGTGTGTGTGTGTGTGTGTGTGTGTGTGTGTGTGTGAATACAACCATAGAAGTGCAACTACATTCACCAGACCTTTCTCAAAAGTTGGGTATTTACCATGGGACAAAAGCAGAATGATGATACCAGCAAATAGGTTGATGCTTGTTATTATTATTTTATGTTAAAATGTTAAGATTTTTATCCTCCTTTCTCCCAATTGCTCAAGGAAGCTACATGGGGAACCCCCTTTATTGTATTGCCATAATAACAACAACCCCGAAGAGGGTTAGTCTGAGTCACTGGAGCAAAATCACTCATGGCTGTTGGTGGACTTGAACCTGGATCTCCCCAGTCCTAGCCCAAAACCTTCATCACTCCACCTGCTTTCTTCTGCTATAAAGGAAAAGCTTTATGCCTACACTGTAGAATGTCCAGGAATACAGTACAAGTGGTTTAAGTGGCAGATCATAGGTTTATATGTAAGGGTCATAAGCATTATTTGGGGTGTAGTTGACGTGCCCAACCTTTGATCTGGCTTTCCTTTGCAGCTGGAGAAATTGCATAAGATGGCATGATAGCAGAAGGGCAAAACACCTACTCCAATACACAGACCTGCAATTGCCCGTGAGAATTATCACTGAATCATTTAGCAGCACAGTTCTAGGGAGGAACAAACAATTGCAGAAAAATGCTGCATCATTGAGCAGCCTCATTTTGCAAAGAAAAAAAAGCCTTGATAATAAGAATACAAGTAGCCACCTGCAGGCATGGTGAAAAAAGTTGGTGGGATAGGAGAAAATATAAAGCACACAGGCTTCATGTTTTGAACTGAGTATCATCCTTGGAGAACTTCAACTCTTACACAACGGAACAGAAAACTCTCTCTTTCTTAACGTTTGCTTTGCCCCAGCAGGAGCTGGTGGAGGAAGAGGGCTTGTGCCTGGAGGAGGGGTTGGCGGCCTAGTACCTGGTGCTGGTGGCGTTGGAGGCCTAGTACCTGGTGCTGGTGGCGTTGGAGGTCTGGTTCCTGGTGCTGGTGGTGTTGGAGGTCTGGTTCCTGGTGCTGGTGGTGGACTTGTGCCTGGCATTGGAGGAATCCCAGGAGCTGGAGGTAAGTAATGCTATATGCCAACACTTTATTTATTTATTTATTTATTTTACAATTCTTATAGGCCGCCCTACTCCCTGGGGACTCAGGGTGGCGTACAACATATATAAGAACAGCTGAATACTATATAAAAAAATATTATAAACACAATAATAATAAAATAGTGAATTTGTAACTTATTACCAATCTAACTTATTACCAGCTATACTTACTTTATTATTCCCAGACAAATTCGTATTTCTTTGGGAACACAACAGAATTTCTGATCAGTTCAGAATACAAGGCAACTAAGCTAAATCATTGAAATGCCCTTACAAATTTAATTAACAATGCCAAGGAACAAAACAACTGTTGTTAACCTTAATCTTGCATAGCTTCTTCTCTGGCAATATTACACTGCTAACCAGAGCATACAAAACATTTGCCAGACCAATCCTCGAATACAGCTCACTTGTCTGGAACCCGCACTGCATATCAGACATTAATACAATTGAATGTGTCCAGAGATATTTCACGAGAAGAGTCCTCCACACCTCTGCTCGCAACAGAATACCTTATTCCAACAGACTTGAAATTTTGGGCTTAGATAACTTAGAGCTACGCCGCCTTCGATCTGATCTAAATGTAGTTCATAAAATCATCTGCCACAATGTCCTACCTGTCAATGAATACTTCAGCTTCAACCGCAACAACACACAAGCACATAATAGATTCAAACTCAATGTAAACCGCTCGAAACTAGACTGCAGAAAATACGACTTCAGCAACAGAGTAATCAATGCCTAGAATGTGGTGAATATGGTAAAACCACCTGACTGTGGTTTCTTCCCCAAACCCCAAAAACTTTAACCTTAGACTGTCTACAGTCGACCTCACCCCATTCCTAAGAGGTCAGTAAGGGGCGTGCATAAGCGCACTATCGTGCCTACCGTCCCTGTCCTAATGTCCTATTGTCCAAATTTACCTATACCTACTTTGCTTTTGTTTATGTTTATACCATACCTATTATCTTGTACACGTTTTGACAAATAAATAAATAAATAAAATAAAATAAAACAAGCTCCCCAGCAAATACTTCCGGCAATAGCAAACGTTTACCTACCTTCCTCAGAGGTAGTAGGAGAGGATCAAGAAAGCCTTCAAGAGCAAAGAGTTACACAACTGAGGCACCCTCTCCAAGATTGTTTCGATTTTCCTGTTCAGAAATGCTGAAATGCAAATCCTATTCAGGTATTTGGCAAGCTGTATTGCAAGTCAAAGCAGTGTTATTCTGTATTACCTTTTGATTTTTCAAATACTGCTGCAGGAAATCCAGGAAAGGGATTGTTTATAGCAGTCCATCTCAGCCATTTTAAAATGTATGGGCTTCAACTCCCAGAAGTTCCCAGCTCCCAGAAGCTATGGTAGTTTGAAGCCCGCATCTCTTAAGAGTTGCGGAAAATTAGAAACACTAGTTTATAGAAAAAAATTGGGGATCCATCAGTGAAAACCGTGACAAAGAAATATAGCTCGTATACCGTTTTCAACCTTTTTCAGTGTTGTTAGTAAACACATGCTCAGTGGTGTTTCAAAGACTGGTAGATACTGTAGATCTGCCTGTCAAATCCAAAATCAAATCAAAACCAAACCAAATGAACTCCAAAGTAAAATCAAACCAAACCAAATCACAACAAACCAAAATAAAAGACAAGACAAAAACATAGCTACCAGTCCGTTTAAAGTGGGACAGAGTTATAGTGCCGATTCTGTCCCAAATGAATGTGTTAAAATTTCTCTTCTGCTTCTGTTGACTCTGTTTTTACATAGCCATGCTTCCTACTGTTTTTACTACCCATATTTTTCGGAGTATAAGACACACCTTCCCCCCCCCCCTAAAAGAGGCTGAAAATTTGGGTACCTCTCTGAATGTAGCTTTTTCGAAGCTTTTTTTTCCAGCCCTAACGAGGTGCTAACGATCTTCCTGGTTTGCAGGATTTTTTCATTGCTATTCCCTCCAAAGAAGTTTTTTTCCAGCCCTAAGTCTTTGCAGGCTTGTTTTCATTGCTACTACCTCCGGAAAAAGGATTTTTCCAGCCCTAACCAGGGGATAAAATAATGTGCTGAAGCTGACCAGACTAAGGATGCTAGCCAGATGAATACCTGGTAGGTAGATTTTTTCCCCCTATTTTCCTCCCCCCAAACTAAGGTGCGTCTTATACTCTGGTGTGTCTTATACTCAGAAAAATATGGTACTTGGGAGGAAAAGTATATCATTTTGCCTGCCCTAAAGACATTTTGCATGTTCCGTAAGTTGCTTCCAGATCAGAGGTGGGTTCCTGCCGGAACTGCTCGGTACGCAGCTCCGGTAGGGAGCGGCAGATTTCGCAACCGCTCTGGAGCCTCTCTGCCGGTCCACCCGGCACGTCGCCATTTTTTTGCGATGATTTTTGGGCAATTTTGCTTCTGCGCATGCACGGAAGCAAAATCTCGCCGAAATCTCATGAGGGGACGCGCACGAGAGAGAGATTTTGGTGAGATTTTGCCTCCACGCATGCGCGGAAGCAAAATTGCGCCGAAATCTTGTGCACGCACGTGTCCCCTTGCGAGATTTTGGCAAAATTTTGCTTCCGTGCATGCGCAGAGGCAAAATTGCACAAGCGGCGTGCGCGCGTAGCGATCGCGGGCCCCCCCAAAGCGTGGAGATGTGCATGCATGGCTCCGGCAGCGAGGTAAGTGAGCAACCCGCCCCTGTTTCAGATGTTGCCTTCTGCAGATATTCACTACCAGATTTGATCAATTGTGGGCCATCAGGTTGGTGTCAACTGTTAGCAACCACACAGATGTGGTTCTTCCAGATCTTCCAACAGTTTACTCATCATCACTGTAAATGAGTCCACCCACCTGGCTGCTGGCTGGGGAATTCTGGGAGTCGAAGTCCGCACATCTTCAAATTTCCAAGTTGAGAAACACTGCTTTAATGAAATATTAGAGATCTGAACTTTGCTCCCATTCCAACTGCTTAATTCTTCTGTTCTTCTTTCTCCTAGTACCCGGGGCAGGTGCAGCAGCGAAAGCAGCTGCTAAAGCAGCCAAATATGGTAAGTTTGGTCTGCATCTATCTAAGGTAGCTTTTCTTGGGATATATAATTTTCTCTCTCTGTAGCCCAGTGTTTCCCAGACTTTTGACATATGTGTACCCCTTCTATAATTTTCATAACGCTGAGTACCCCTCATAAAAAACATATGCTTTAATAAAAATCAAAATATATTTATTTTTTATTTTTTTGGTACATACGCAAAATAAACGAAAGTTATATTATAAAGAACATTTATTTGATTCAATGAGAAGGATGAAATTGTTTATGTTGAGATGACTCATCATAATTTGGTTCCCTGGTTGTTAATTTTAATCTGAGATGCGGTTCCACGTCCAATAGTCTGTTCCTTTTTTTCGACTTAATGTCTACAAATGCAGAAAAAGCAACTTCGCATAAATATGAAGTTGGAAAAGGCAAGATGTATTTTATAAAAATAATCAAAATCAGTGGAACTTACTAAAGCACGATAACAGGCGCCCGGAACTAACTATTAAAGAAGTAAGTTGTCTCTGTAACGAAGTGCAGTATATTCACGCCGTGTCACGCCTCACAAGACTGTCTAACCGTTAGATAACACTGCAATTCTCTGGCTTTTAAACAGCTCCGTGGCTCAACGTCAACTGTTAATGTTCCCGCAGTTTAAAAATGGCCGAACCCGAGCTGTGTGAAGGATGCGCAGAAGTTCCCGCCATAATGAGTTGCGATACGATGTACGATGGCCCCAGTTCCCATGTAAAAACTGCGATACACGCCTATTTCTTTCCTTGTTCTGTGGGCGCAGCTAAGCACGGTGCAGTGGATATTCCCACGTGATCCCCACCAAACTCCGGTGCAACGCGTACCCCCACCAAACTCTTCCCGTACCCCTGGGGGTACGCGTACCACACTTTGGGAAACACTGCTGTAGCCCATTTAACAAAAGGCTCTGCGCCTTTTCAGGATAAATGCCAAATGATCAAGATCAATTATGGGTTCCTCTATTCCACAATGCCATTTCTGAGTTGGGCAAGGGCCGAAATCGGGAATTTATTTTGATACCTATGTAGGGAAAGTGCACACCTTAAGTCTATTATACGGCTGCATGTGACTTCCGAAAGTTTTGGATGGAGTTCCCGGAATCACCTAAAATTTGCAACTTTTGGAAGTGACTGGCAGGGAACATTATTATTTATTTATTTATTATTTATTTATTTGGTCATTTTTATATGCCGCCCCAATCCCTTAGGACTCATTAATTGTAATGGTAATTAATTTGTTATCTTATTGAAATTAAATGTAATTTTAATGTAATTTTTGTATGGAGCCACTCCTTTGCATAGCTTGCCCTTGAATATCTTAGGGCTGGGGTAGCTGTATCACATCACTCGGAAAGTTTCTCATTGGTCACTATTTCATTGGCGTGGGAGGAGGTGGGAAAATCTGGTTTGCACAAACACCAAGCCCACTGATAATGACCGTGTCAAGTGACAACCTGCCTGGGTCAGAATAAGATGAGGCAAAGAAAACTTTCAGAAATTTGATTGCATAAAAAGCACAGCTTTTTAGCACAGTATCCATGAACGAATCAATTACACAGAGGGATAAGTCAGAAAGAAATTAAAAGCAAGAGCAAAGGAGATATGCTGCCATGTTAGGATTTTTTTAAAAAAAATTCTCCTTATTAACAGGAGCAGAACACCTATGTGAAACCATCTAAACCAGTGTTTCCCAACCTTGGCAACTTGAAGATGTCTGGACTTCAACTCCCAGAATTCCCCAGCCAGCTGGCTGGGGAATTCTGGGAGTTGAAGTCCAGATATCTTCAAGTTGCCAAGGTTGGGAAACACTGATCTAAACCTAACAGTGGAAGTGAAAGGACAGAATGGGAAACATTTGATCTTGTCTTTTTTCTTTTCTTCTTATTTAACACTGTCTGCACCTCAATTTTTAAAAAAATCAAACTCATTATACGTGGTGCAACAGGTCTCCGTCCCGGAGGTGGCGTTTTTCCCGGAGGTGGCGTTCTTCCCGGAGGTGGTGTCCTTCCTGGAGGTGGCGTCCTTCCTGGAGGTGGTGTTGTGCCTGGAGGTGGCGTCCTTCCTGGAGGTGGTGTTGTGCCTGGAGGTGGCGTCCTTCCTGGAGGTGGTGTTGTGCCTGGAGGTGGCGTCCTTCCTGGAGGTGGTGTTGTGCCTGGAGGTGGCGTCGTACCTGGAGGTGGTGCAGGTCTGTGCTTCATTGAGTACACGTTGTCCTCACCTGATAGCAATAGCATTTTGACTTATATACCATTTCACAGTGCTTTACAGCCCTCTCTAAAAGGTTTAGAGAGTCAGCATATTGCCCCCAACAATCTGGGTCCTCATTTTATCAACCTCAAAAGGATGGAAGGCTGAGTCAACCTTGAGCCCGTCAGAATCAAACTGCCGGCAGTTGGCAGAATTAACCTGCAATACTGCATTCTAACCACTGCGCCACCATGGCTCTGATCACAGTTGGAATTAGAATTTCGGCGACTAAGTGATGCAGTTAGTAAGTGAGTCATCATGTGACCAAACCTAAATTTATGACCATTTTTACCATGGTTTTAAGTGAATGGCAAGCTCATTAAGCAAACGACAAGTTCTTTAAGCAAATCTGACTTCCCCAATTGACTTTGCTTGTTAGAAACTGGTTGAAAAGTTCACAGCAGGATCATGTGATTGCAAGACACTGCAACCATCAAAAATTAGAGAGTTGCCACACACCCAAGTTGTAATTATGTGAATGCAGGGCGAGTGGGAAAGTCATAACTTTGAGAATGGGTTGTAAGTCACTTTTTCCTAGACTGTTGCAACTTTGAATCGTTGTTTAAAAAAATGGTCGTAAATCAAGGACTACCTGTAATCCTCAGATTTTCCCGAGACAGGAGTAATTTCCTAGATAGAGAATCAGCCCTCCTCACAATTTCTCATTTTGAACAGGCGAAAATTATCTCTGGCAATGGGTTTCTGATGGGAATTATTTCCTCTTCTCTCACAGGCATTCCCCTAATTGGAGGACAAACGGGAGTTAAACCACCTAAATACGGTACCTCTGCAGAATGAAAAAAAAAAATGCTTGTAATTCATCATGTTAACTCCTCGAAACAGACATAGACAAATATGTCTATGAAAGGAAGAGAATGTGAAAGAGAGAAAAAGAGGGAGAGGGAGAGGGAGAGGGAGAGAGAGAGAGAGAGAGAGAGAGAGAGAGAGAGAGAGAGAGAGAGAGAGAGAGAGAGAGAGAGAGAGAGAGAGAGAGAGAGAGAGCAAAAGAAAAAAAAACAGCTCAGAATGGGAGAAATAACAATTTGGGAGTGAGTGGCACATTTAACTTTGTTTCAGAAGGCCAAGGAGCACAATGGGTGAAAGGATGATGCAAAATAAATGATTTTTTGCTGTTACGCGGAACTAGATTAAGGTCACTTTTGGCTTATGCAATTTCTGCATACATTAACTACAGGGCTGAACCAAAATGGCATTTCTTATCCACCAACGTATTCACCTGGATATAGTCTAGCACAGTGTTCCCCAACCTTGGCAACTTGAAGATGTCTGGACTTCAACTCCCAGAATTCCCCAGCCAGCAAATGCTGGCTGGGGAATTCTGGGAGTTGAAGTCCAGATATCTTCAAGTTGCCAAGGTTGGGAAACACTGGACTCTAGCAGGAGGCTCTCCTGCTCTGGCCCCACACCAGGGAACCCTTTCTGTTATTGCACAGCTCTTTTTTTCTTATGTATCTGGAGGCAATTCTCATGACCCAAAAGGCCAAAGGCTTTGCCTTCCCAAATGGTTGCTCTCCCATTTCTTGTACTGGCTCAGAACAACCATTAGGGCAGAGCTTCTCATCTTGGCAAACTTTAAGCTGTATGGACTTCAACTCCCAGAATTCCCTGGCCAAGGCTCCCAGAGAATTCTGGGAGTTGAAGCCCCACACAGCTTAAAGTTGCCAAGGTTAAGAAAAACTGCATTAGGGAAAGCAAGCTCTGGACAAAACATTTCCTTGAGTGGAAAAATAAAATGGGAAAGTGGATGCAGGTGCCATCAGGGGAGCCTCCAGCCTTCAGGAGAGAAAAGAATTGCCATGGATTCACCATTGAGACTTGCTCCCTGTCTTTGACAGGTGTCCCAGGTACTGGATTGGGTGGAACTGGCGTGGCAGGTAAGATGGTTGTCCAGAATATGGAACTGCTGGAGTTGACCTTATGGCTCAGTCTTTAGCTATATGGGGCTGGGGCTGGATTCTTCCTGACCCTGTTTCCTTTTCTGACACTCCAGAATATGCAGAGTTGTCTTGATATGTGAAAAAGATGCAACACAGTGATGTTTGGCAGGGTGTGATGAATGAAAGCAGTTAGGCTCTGTCATGTAACACTCAGGTTCTGTTGCTATAAACTTGAAGAATGTTCTCAATGTTGGAACGAAAAACAGTTCCTCAGCCTCCCCCTTCTTGAGAAGCCGTAAATTAGAGGAGAATAGACCGAGCTTCTCCATGACTGCTGACTCAAATAAAATAAATCGGAAACTTAAATTCTAATAAATGCTTTTATTATAAAAGAAACAAAAATATATATCTGACTCAGGGTGAAATCCTCCCAGTTCACTCTTACGTCTTACCTGTCGGTCGCCGCAGAGCCGAAGAAGCTGGTGGCGTTCACGGCATGGGGCTGCCCCCGCCCGCTTCCCACGCCCGCCTGGATGCTGCCATTGGCATTCTTTTGCCCTCTGCGCTTGCACAAAGCGTTCTGCATGCGCAGAGGGCAAAAGAACACCAATGGCAGCGTCCAGGCAGACGGGGGAAGCGGGCGGGGGAAGCCCTGTGCCGCGAACGCCACCAGCTTCTTCGGCTCTGCGGCGACCGACAGGTAAGAGCGAACCGGGAGGATTTCACCCCTGATCTGACTACATGCTCATCAGTAGAAATACGTCCGGTCGGACGGAAATGAAAGCAAAGAAAAGATCAAGACAAAGGAACAGAAACTACACATGCGCAGTTAATCAGCACATCATGAGACTGTGTTGACATTAGATAAGAGTATGACCAGACTACCGTAAATCTCAGCTGACGAACAAAAAAAACGCAGTGACACTCAAGGCCCAGCTGAGCTGTCAGCCAGCTAATCTTCATGGCTCAGTGTTATTCCCCAAGCCACATCAAACTCTGTCCTTGGAAATCTGCTCCTTAATTGGAGGAACAGATTCCCAGAGTAGAGGCAGGGCCAAATGTCCTGCTTTGGTTCTCAAATGGTCACCTTGAGTATTGATCACCTCACTGACCTTGACTTCATCATCTCCCATTATGATTTCCAACATTTCTGTTTTGTACCATTAAGTTACCTATTCTTTCTTAGACTGCCCTGTAGCTCTTCTCAGATCACCTAGGTAGAATGGACCTATCTCCAGTGGCTGCTTAAGGATGGACAGGTCGTAACTATAGCACAGGTGGCCAGATTCTGCACAGCAATAGTGGGGATTTGTCGCAAATATGTGTCTTCTTCACCATAGCGATATATATACCAACTGTGGCTAACCTTTAAGTGTCTAATCCACCATAGCTAATTTATACGACAAATGTGGCAAACCCTGCTTATTCCTTTCCCTATTAGTATTAAACTGACTATAGGCCTCACAGCTTATGGATTGTAATTTTAGTAGTGTAGACCATGTGTAATTGACAGACTGGATTTTATCATGGTTTTTATCTGTTATTTATTATGTTGTTTTATAACTTTTAATTGTATATTTACTGAGTGTTTTTGTTTGTTCTAGTCTCTGGTCTATGACTGTAATAAATTGAACTGAATTGAACCAAGGATCACCAAATGGATCCCATAGTCCTTTTAGAACAGTTGGCCCAGTACTTTGCTATCTAAATTAGGATTAGCCAAGGCCAAAAGAGGCTTCTCTTAAGATGTGCTATAGACTGGGTTTTAGGATGTTCAAAACTAGCACGTTCAGGATTTCTATAAGGCTTTGATAATTATCATTTCACACCATTAGCTTCTAATGTTATAACGACTTACGGCCACAATTGAGTCCAGAATGTCTGTTGTTAATTGAGACATTGTTAAGTGAGTTTTGCCTCATTTTTCTTGCCACAGTTTTTTAAGTGAATCACTGCAGTTGATAAAGTTAGTAACCCGATTACTAAGTTAGTAACCCGGTTGTTAAGAGAATCTGGCTTCCCCATTGGCGTTGCTTCTCAGAAGGTCACAAAAGGTGATCACATGACCTTGGGACACAGCAACAGTCATAAACGTGAACCAGTTGCCAAGCATCTGAATTTTGATCACATGATCATGGGGATGCTGCAAAGATGTGAAAAATGGTCATAAGTCACTTTTTTCAGTGCCGTCGTAACTTTGAACAGTCACTAAATGAACTGTTGTAAGTCGAGGGCTACCTGTACTGACCCCAGAAGGCCTAACCTGGAACCCATATCTTTGCCGTTGGCTCTGCTGGAAGAGATACATGGGAATTTAAATCCAAATCATTTGAAGGGTCAGGAGAATTTCTGCCTTTTATAATATTAGCACTGTAGCCTCTAGTGGGCTTCTTCAACTCGTATTAATACTAAACAATTTATGTTCAGTTCTGGATTAATTCACCAAGATTTAAACTGAGTGTTTGGCAATTCTTAATGTAGCTTTAAATTCACTATCCCTTTTTACACACACAAAATAGCATCGATTCTCTTCAAGATCCTTCCCTGGTAGATTCAAATCAGTCCAAAAGACAAATATTCCATATTGCATTTCAACTAGATATGTGGTTTGTTTCTGATGGAGATTTTCTTTTGGGAAAAAAAACAGGCGTTGGAGGAGGATACGGAGTCCCTGGACTGGGAGGAGCTGGTTTCGGAGCTGGTGGCGGAGCTGGAGGTCTGATCCCCGATGGGCAACGATGCTTCTGGTGGGATGCAGGGGGAGGGCAATTCAGGGTGGGAATTATGGCCACATCCGTGTCATCCTGAAACTCAGACGAATCTTTTCAAAACTGGAAATGTGAGAATGCACCTGTTAAACCGAGTCCACCATTTTTTAAAAAAATAAAGAGAGATTTGTAGAAACACTCTAGAGCAGTGTTTCCCAACCTTGGCAACTTGAAGATGTCTGGACCAACTCCCAGAATTCCCCAGCCAGCGAATGCTGGCTGGGGAATTCTGGGAGTTGAAGTCCAGACATCTTCAAGTTGCCAAGGTTGGGAAACACTGCTCTAGATCAGTGTTTCTCAACCTTGACAATTTTAAGATGCGTGGACTTCAACTCCCAGAATTCCCCAGCTAGCATGTCCTACCTATATTTTAAATACTACTATCAATTTTACGGTCATTGTAAGCTTAGATCTATCCTTGGCTGATCTTAAACTTTGCTCCTTGCAATGCAAAATAGAAGAATATTAATTCGGGGTGTAGGGAAAAAAATCTGAGTGACCATAATGGGTTATAATTTTTTCCCCTTCAAAATACCTTAACCCTAATGCACCTACAACCAATTCAAAGTTTTTTTCAGAAGTCCAGTTCTTTATGATTATATCCATGCATTTTCTTAGCAGTGTAGCAAAATGGTTTTGCCACTCTAGGGCTGCTTTTTTTTTAAAATCCAGTCTAGTGAATAGCCTTGGTATTAACAAGTAATGGACATCCACGTACTAACCAGCTTCCAAGAACAGTCAAATCTGAATTGGTTTACAACCAGCTAAAATAATTAGAACAATCCTATTAAGCAAATGAGGAAGGTATCTTTCTCCCTATCACCTTTCAGGCTTATTACACTTGTAGGTAGAGCTCACCTCTGCTTCCAGCCTCAAGTGACAATATCTTTATTTATTTAACATATTTCTATGATGCTACAATCCTAGGAGAGACTTGGAGGCTTAAATAGAACACATTCAGAAGATTACAGACATAACCGGGATAGAATAAAACAACTACAAACACGATAAAACTAAATACCAGAATAACAGAGTTGGAAGGGACCTTGGAGGTATTGTAGTCCAACCCCCTGCTCAAGCAGGAGACCCTAGCCTATGGCATTTGTGACAAGGGTCTGCCCAGTCTCTTCTTAAAAGCCTCCAGTGATGGAGCACTCACATCTTCTGAAGGCAGGCGGTTACACTGATTAATTGTTCTAACTGTCAGGAAATGTCTCCTTAGTTCTAGGTCAGTGTTTCCCAACCTTGGCAACTTGAAGATGTCTGGACTTCAACTTTGCTGGCTGGGGAATTCTGGGAGTTGAAGTCCAGACATCTTCAAGTTGCCAAGGTTGGGAAACACTGACCTAGGTTGCTTCTCTCCTTGATTAGTTTCCGTCCATCGCTTCTTGTCCTGCCCTCAGGTGCTTTGGAGAATAGTTTGACTCCCTCTTCTTTGTGGCAACCCCTGAGATATTGGAACACTGCTATCATGTCACCCCTAGTCCTTCTTTTCATTAAACTAAACATACACAGTTCCTGCAACCATTCTTCATATGTTTTAGTCTTCAAATAGCATAAACAGAAATAAAGATGGCAAAGTTTAGACCAAGGGAAAGTTTTCTGAAACAATTCAGTTTTTTAAAAGTTTCCAAAAGACCAATAAAGATAGAGCCAATCCACAAGGCTGGGACTGCCACAAAGAAGCAGCACTTCCTTGCCCCCGCTTCTCCTCCCTCCCTCTCTCTCCCTCCCCCCCCCCCTCTCTCTCACACACACACAGAGAGAGAGAGAGGGGGAGAGGGAGAGGGAGAGGGAGAGAGAATGAGAATCTCCTGAAAATTTGAGATTTACAGCAGTTTCTCCCTGGCAGATCTGATCTGATGGTTCAATTCTGATGGTAGAAGAGGGGTCCTTGAGGTATCCAGGCACCAAGCCATAAGGGGCTTTATAGGTCAGCATTTTACATTGGACCTGGAAACCAACTGGCAATCAATGCAGGGTCAGCAAAACCAGTGTAATTTGCTCCCAGTTCTGAGAATCTAGAAGGATTTGGGCAACTGCATTTTGGACCAGTTGTAGTTTCTGAATACTTCTCCAAGAACAGCCCCAAATAAAATACCTTATGGTAGTTAAACCAAGTGGCCATAAGGGGAATGATTCTCTTTTCTCTCGTTCTGTTGCACACGATTGCAGTATCCAGGGGTTGGTGTAAACTCCCAAACCAGATAATAAGAAAATAGGATTTCTGCCAACAGGGAAGGAAACAGGGGGGGGGGGGGGGCAGAAGGGAAAGGAGGCTCAGAGTTCAAGTGATACCCAAATCTCCAAGCAATGGAAACCGAAAGATGCTCATAAAGGATTTTTTTTCTCATAGAAGAAGTTGTCCATGTTCGAAGTTCACAAAAGATGTGAGGTTTTGCAAGAATATCTGTTTATCCTCAGCCTGCACTTTTATAACTGGATAAATCATTCCACCATGCCTGGGTAGTTGGAAATGTACTTATTTAAGTCAGCATTTCTCAACCTTGACCACTTTAAGATGGGTGGATTTCAACTGTAAATATTTTTTACAAAATATATTTTGTAAATATTTTTGCTACCGGTTCGTGCGTGCGCGACGCTTCTGCACATACGCAGAAGCATCCCAGGCGGGTGGGCAGAGCCTCCCACCACCGGAACTACCAGTTCTAAGAACCGGTCCGAACTAGGAGCAACCCACCGCTGCCCAGGATCCCCTAGCAGCATGCTTTAAAGTGGGTGGACTTTAGTTCCCAGAATTCCCCAGCCAGGCAGGAATTCTGGGAGTTAAAGTCCACTCATCTTAAAGCATGGTGGCTGGAGAATTCTGGGAGCCAAAGCCCACCCATCTTAAAGATTACTGGCTGGGGGATTCTGGGAGTGGAAGTCCACCCATCTTAAAATTGTCATAGTTGAGAAATATTAATTAAAATTATATCATGAGATTGCCCTTCTAAAGAGCTACTTTTATTGTTTCTGCGGGTTCCAGCGCTAGTATTCTAATTGAGGTTGAGTCAATAGAGGAAAATACCATTCTTTCCTAGGATTGAACAGTGTCTTACCTTTCTCCCAACTCTCAGCCATGGCGATAAAAAGATTGAGCATCTTCAGAGACCCTACAACAGGGTCCCCGAACTTTAGCTGGCTGGAGAATTCTGGGAGTTGAAGTCCACAAGTCTTAAAGTTGCCAAGTTTGAAGACCTCTGCCCTACAAACTCTTCCCATTTTCCCACATTTGTTCCAACACAGTGGATTATCTTGTGTATTGTTTCCTTAAGGACAAGGAAATTCCTGCATTTCTCTTTCTTTTTTTTCCTTTTAACTAGAGGGAGAAAAAATATATATCCAAATTTATCTAAAATAATATACCAGAGAGTGGAGTGTATAGTGGAACGGAACTCAAGAGTCAATGTTCTACTGAAAGATAACATGTAGTGGGATCTGACGCTTTGGACAGGCCCACAGCTGCACTTGCATAATATTGAGTGTGCTAAAAAAAACTCCACAGAGATGTCAGGAGGCACACTGGCTTGTGACCTGCAAGGTCCCTTCCAACTCTGTTAATCTGTTAAATCTGGTTTGCATGTGCTCGTCTATAGCTTAGCTTAACCACAATTTATTCAGCTAATCCAAGCTTTTGGAATCACACTAAACAACTGTAGCATAAACTAACCACAGGGAAGGATAAAACCAGCATACAAAGCTGAAATGCAGTTGGCTAGCTTTCAGTACATTGTTTGAATACTGCTTTTGGAATTCTAACTGCAAGAGTCCTCTTTACACATGTGCAAAATCATTGGCTGCCTCAGTCCTCCAATACTTCATTTAACTGTGTGAATCTAGTATCCTCTGTGCTTGTCCCTTCAAAGTCTTTTTGTGCTTTCTCCCACCTGTTCCCCTCTATTGCAGCAACTGGCACTGGCTTTGGATTATCTCCTATTTACCCAGGTACGTTGTCGAGGGAAGGCCTCAGGTCCTGGCAGACCCAAATACAGGAAGGGGCTCTGGGCTAAGTAATCTTTGTCTGGCCAGAGTAGCAAGCCTGTGTCCTGAGGGCAATGATTATCAAATGATGGTTTTCACCCAGTGTGTGTACTACCTCAGTAACATTAACTGTTGTTATTAACAGAGCAATGCCCCTTCAAAATCCTTCCAGGAGTTATTAATAAAGAAAATAGACTGGCCCAGTTGATACAACACTCAAAGCATCATGGCCAGGTTTCTCGTAATCGATTAAACCTGGGTTAATGAAACAACTGCTGTATTCATATCATGTGCTCTCAAACCCGTGACTAGTTCACCCCACAGAATTGGCTACATTCCCGCAATTCACAGGGCTAGAAACGACTTCATTTTCATTGAGTATATGTTGCAGTTTCTCCGATTTTAGCTTTGCATGTTGTGTGAACCAGCCAATGGTTTTTTTACACCATGGTTCAGCAAATGATGGCTTACTGCAATGCATGAATCCAGCCACTGACAAAGAAGCGCTTTAGATGGGCCCATTTTTCTGAGCAATTCTTAGTATAGTGGGAAAAGGGGGGGGGACTAAAAGGGGTAATGGCAATGCTAACAAGATTTTCTCTCTCATTTGGGAATTCACAGGTGGAGGCGTACCTGGCTATGGAGGTAAGAGCAGTACTTTAGGGGGAGGAAAGGGGCAAAGAACAGTCCAGAAGTTAACTGGTTAACCAGCCTTGAATGATCCCCTTTTTCCCCCCTCTACACACAGGTAAACCTCCCAAGCCCTATGGAATCCTGGGGGCACTTGGCTACAAAAGTAAGTGGCACCATAGCTTGGAAAGATAACTTGATTGAGAGCTACTGCTTCTTTTTATTTCCAAAACTGCCATGCTCAGAGATAGTCTGCCTCCAACAATTTGATCCTGAGTTGAAAGAAGTCTAATACTCAACATGCCCTCCACAGAATCTCCCAGTCAGAAACAAGATGTCAGGGCAGCTGATTGGCTGATCTGATTCTGGCAGGACGGATTTGGTGCTCCTATCCAGTTAGCTGGAGAATGCCTGAGCACCACCTACACCAGGGGTCAGCAACCCGCGGCTCTGGAGCCACAAGTGGCTCTTTCATCCCTCTGCTGCGGCTCCCTGTCGTTCAAAATATGCGTCACAACTGCCATGTGCGACACCCACCGATGTGCAATTTATTAAGCTTTTCGATCCCTGGTAGGCCAACCATGGATAAATCCAAGAAAAGAAAAGTTTCAGAAGAAAACAGAATCTTTAATTCAACTATGTATACTAGTTTTGTGGCCGCTCAGGAAATAGTCAGACACGGGAAGAGTTTTGTGGCTCCCGGTGTTTTCTTTTCTGTGGAAAACGGGTCCAAATGGCTCTCTGAGTGTTTAAGGTTGCCGACTCCTGACCTACACCCTGTTCCCAAAGCAGTAATCGTCATCTGAACCAGTGAATGCAGTTGTTGGGGATCCTCTGTAGAGGTCCAGGAATAGCTGGTGGGAGTCTGACCCTGCTTAGTTTCCAAGCCCAGAACAGATTCTACCTGGTATTATTCCATGCCATAAAAGCTGTCTACTACAGGTGTCAATACCAAAATCCGAAACCAAACTTCCTCTTTGTACCTAAGGGTTTGGCTATTTAAATTCCAGAATCATCAGTTAACTAAATTGCCTGGGTTTGTACAGATCAGACTAACCCACATACACAACAAAGGACATTGATGTCATTAAAGCTGAACGCATGGAGTTCTTGGTGCTCTTAGCTTGGTCGGTCGCTTGGTTATGGCACTGATGAAGCTACTTAGTCGGGTAAGGAAATACTGGCAAACAAATAACCAAGTTCAGAGAGCACCAGGAATGCCACAGTTCAGCCTTGAACTACAGATATTTTTCTTCTATTGGAAGCCAAACATGTCCAAATAAAATAACTAGGCCAGTGTTTCTCAACCTTGGCAGTTTGAAGATGTGTGGACTTCAACTCCCAGAATTCCACAGCCAGCAACGCTGGCTGTGGAATTCTGGGAGTTGAAGTCCACACATCTTCAAACTGCCAAGGTTGAGAAACACTGAACTAGGCCTTCAACAAACCTGGTTAAGAATGTTGCATCCACCCAAGCCAAGGTCAGAATCCCCAGGGCCATTGCTGGATTGGCAAGTCCCCTCGGCCCCTATCAGCCACCTGCTGGACGGCTTGGTCATTCTGTCTCTTTCTTCTGATTTCAGGAGGAGTCGGCCGGAAGAGGAAGTAGCCCAGACCGACAGCCTACCATTCACCTCATGAACTTTGGTGCTACTGCCTGGTCTCGAATGTACCCCCACCCCACCCCCTGAGAAAAGCAGAGATTCCACCACCACCGCTGCCAACACAGCCCCATGCCTTGCCACCCCCGGCTGGCCCCCCTCCCTCTCACTGGTGCTACAACCATCCCACAGGGGGCGTCCCTGCCTTCAGCTCCCTGGGGCCCTTTGGTGCTGCAGCCTAGGAGGGCTGCTTTCAGAGGGGGCGGCCTGAGCACTTTAACCCACTCCTGTGCCCCGCGCCCACACGTGGGGGGACAGGAGCCGTCGGCCAGCTGGCCCTGCTTCTTCCCTGGTCTCTCTCTGCTGGCTCCTCTTTGGATCTAAGTGTGTGTGGGGGGACACCCCTCGTTTTGCCGTGAGCCCCATGCCAGGCCATTCTCCCCTTCCCCCTGAACACACTGCCTCCGTTTGGAGGGGAGCAGCTCAGGCCAAGCTGTCAGTGCCAATGGGATTAGCCTTAATCCTGGAGCTTCTGCTGGCTGCCAGGCTCGGGTGGATTAGCACGGCCAGCCCACAGCATCCATACCATACCTAACGTGGACGCCGGCATGACATCGTCCAGCTCCCAATGAACGGGCTGGCCAGGGACCCCTGTACATGACCAGCCAACCTGCTCCACATCTTCATGTTTAATCACTTCGATGTAACTGGGATGGGACACTTTTTATAAAGAAGAACAGTAACTGCTTTCCAAAAAAAATAAAATAAATAAAACCTGACTAATAAATAATGTTTTAAAGGTAATCTCTCTCTCTCTCTCTTTCTCTTGTTACTATTTTCAGAAAAGATATAGTAGTCCTTGACTTACGTCCATTTGTTCAGTGACTCTTCAAAGTTACAACAGCACCCAAAAAAATTACTTACAACCAGTCTCCTCACGCTTGCAACCATAGCAGCATCTCCAGGATCACGTGTGGGGTGGGTTCTAACTTATCTCGCCCCCGGTTCGTTTCCTCCCGTGCCGCATGGCTGCGTGCGCATTGCGTGCCACGTGGCCACACATGTGCATGCGCAGTGTCAAAAACTCTGCTTCTGCACATGCGCAGAAGCCAAAAACAAGATGGTGGCGTCCACGGACCGGCACCGACAGAACCGGCTCAGTGGCGTCACCATCTGTTTACAATGGTTTTATAGAACCGGTTAAAATCGGTAGGAACCTACCTCTGGTCACGTGATTTAAATTTGGGTGCTGGGCAATCTGCAGGTATTTACAAGGGTTGGAGCGGCCAACATGTCACGTGATTGCTATTTGCAGTCTTTCTAGCCAGCTTCCAACAAGCAAAGCCAGTGGGGAAAGTTGGATTCACTTAACAACCGTGGCAAAAAAAGGTAGTAAAATCAGGTGTAACAACCATCTTGCTTAGCAATGGAAATTTTGGTCTCAGTTGTGGTCATAAGTTGAGGACTAGCTGTATATTTTCCAAATTGACCCACCTGATCAGATCTGGACCAAATTTCCCAATAGCCTTGATAGCAGAATGCGGTTGCTCCAGCAACTCTGGGGCTATGTTTCGTCCTTGGTCTTAAACAAAGCAAAAAAACCACCCACCTAATATGAACACATTTATCTGTTGTTGTTGCTGATTTTTTTAAAATTCACATTCAAGAGTGTAGCTACTATTGGAAATATTAATTCCTGCTCTCCTTACCTTGGGCTTCAGTTAACAGTGCAACCTTATTAATACAGTCCTTGACATACAACCACAATTGAGCCCAAAATTTCTATTGCTAAGTAAGACATTTTAAGTGACTTTTGCCAGATTTTTACAACCTTTCTTGCCACAATTGTTAAGTGAATCACTGCAGTTGTTAACCGAACCTGGCTTCCCCATTGACTTTACTTGTCAGAAGGTCGCAAAAGAGGATCACATGACTCCAGGACACATTTATGACACCATCATAAATAGGACTCAGTTACCAAGCAGCTGAATTTTGACCAGGGGGGATTTGCAACCGTCGTTAAGTGTGAAAAACGGTCATAGGTGACTTTTTTCAGTGCTGTTGTAACTTCAAGCAGTCACTAAACAAATTGTTGAAGTTGTGGAGTACCTGTATCTGAATATTTCTTATTAGAGTAAATTATTCTACATGTGTTAGAGCATGTTTAGCCTGATTATCAAAGAATGCATGTTCTGGGTTAGCAGAATGTACTGTGCCAAAACCTAACCAAACAGGCAGGACATACATAGCATTTTTGGCTCAGGTGTTGGGGCCAGAATGAGTTCATGCCTGCAGGATCATAATAAACGTCATTCCTTAATCACTATCAATGGTTGTTTACCGATTTTAACTGAAATTATTTCATTTTTGTATCTTGTTTATTGTACACCACCCAGAATTGTGGCCTTCAAGTGGGGGGGGCATATAAATTTATCCAACGAATAAATGTTAACATACATGCACACACTGAGCAAATATAGTCATTATGTTTTCAGTAATCTTCCTTTTAATACAAATCCAGCCACGGCGATGTCTCATGACTTTCTTATCTTTTAAAAAAGATTTTAAAAATAACACGGATAAGTACACATGTGAAGTGGAGGTCAGAATAGAATAGAATAGAATAGAATAGAATAGAATAGAATAGAATAGAATAGAATAGAATAGAATAGAATAGAATAGAATAGAATAGAATAGAATAGAATTCTTTATTGGCCAAATGTGATTGGACACACAAGGAATTTGTCTTTGGTGCGTATGCTCTCAGTGTACATAAAAGAAAAGATACATTTGTCAAGAATCATGAGGTACAACACTTAATGATTGTCATAGGGTACAAATAAGCAATCAGGAAACAATATTAATATAAATGGTAAGGATACAAGCAACAAGTTACAGTCATACAGTCATAAGTGGGAGGAGATGGGTGATAGGAACGATGAGAAGACTAATGGTAATAGTAATGCAGCCTTAGTGAATAGTTTGACAGTGGTGAGGGAATTATTTGTTTAGCAGAGTGATGCCGTTCAGGAAAAAACTGTTCTTGTGTCTAGTTGTCTTGGTGTGCAGTGCTCTATAGCCTCGTTTTGAGGGTAGGAGTTGAAATAATTTATGTCCAGGATGCGAGGGGTCTGTAAATATTTTCACGGCTCGTACAGTATACAGGTCCTCAATGGAAGTCAATGGCTTATATTGACTAAGAGGCATTATAAGTAATTGGAACCACATTTTTAGAGAAGCATATCTGATGGTGGGAACTGATAAAAGTTTTTTGTCTTGTGGACTTTCTTGAAGTTTCTGGTTGGCCATGATTGGAAGTACAGTAGAATGCTGGATTAGATAAGAATAAGACAAGGTAAAGATGTATCATGCTCTCAAATGGATCCTCTATATAAAGAGGCAGTATATAAAAATTGTGCTAAAGAAAAATCTTCAAATAAAGCTCCAGACTAGCAGAATATTTAGAGCAACTGGGAATAGCACAGACAGCAGGAAGGTGCAAGAAGACACTGCCAGTAAAAGAGGCATCCTCTTATAGTTAAGACAGAGTTGATATATAACATGAGATGATGGAGCAATCTATAATTTATATCATGAAAAAGAGAATATACAGGTAATCCTTGACTTACAACAGTTCATTTAGGGACCAAGGTTACAAAAGCACTAAAAACAGTGACTTATGGCCGTTTTTCACACTTACAACCCTCACAGTATCCCCATGATCATGTGATCAAAATTCAGGCGCTTGGCAACTGGTTCATGTTTATGACCGTTGCTGTGCTCCAGGGTCATGTGATCACCTTTTGTGATCACCTTTTGCGACCTTCTGACCAGCAAAGTCATTGGGAAAGCCAGATTCACTTAACAACCGGGTTACTAACTTGCCAACTGCAGTGAGTCACTTAACAACGGTGGCAAGGAAGGTTGTAAAACGGGGCAAACCCCACTTAACAAATGTCTCACTTAATGACATAAATGTTGGGCTCAGTTGAGGTCGTGAGTCGAGGACTACCTGTACTTCTCTGCAAAAACTGTATAGAGCAAAATTGCACTTGAATGTATTAGGAGTCTGGTAGTTTTACCAGACGCGGTGACTCAGTGGCTAAGACGCTGAGCTTGTCGATCAGAAAGGTCGGCAGTTCGGTGGTTTGAATCCCTGGCACCACGTAATGGAGTGAGCTCCTGTTACTTGCCCCAGCTTCTGCCAACCTAGCAGTTGGAAAGCACGTAAAAAATACAAGTAGAAAAATAGGGACCACTTTGGTGGGAAGGTAACAGCGTTCCATGCGCCTTCGCCGTTTAGTCATGCCGGCCACATGACCACGGAGACGTCTTCAGGACAGTGCTGGCTCTTCAGCTTTGAAACGGAGATGAGCACTGCCCCCTAGAGTAGGGAATGACTAGCACATATGTGCGAGGGGAACCTTTACCTTTACAGTACCTTTAATTTCCATGTAATTTCCTTTTCCAACTTAATGCAATATATTGAAAGGCATAATAGAATAGAATAGAATAGAATAGAATAGAATAGAATAGAATAGAATAGAATAGAATAGAATAGAATAGAATAGAATACAATAGAATACAATACAATACAATACAATACAATACAATACAATACAATACAATACAATACAATACAATACAATACAATACAATAGAATTCTTTATTGGCCAAATGTGATTGGACACACAAGGAATTTGTCTTTGGTGCATATGCTCTCAGTGTATATAAAAGAAAAGATACATTTGTCAAGAATCATGAGGTACAACACTTAATGATTGTCATAGGGTACAAATAAGCAATCAGGAAACAATCAATATTAATATAAATGGTAAGGATACAAGAAACAAGTTACAGTCATACAGTCATAAGTGGTAGGAGATGGGTGATAGGAACGATGAGAAGACTAATGGTAATAGTAATGCAGCCTTAGTGAATAGTTTGATAGTGGTGAGGGAATTATTTGTTTAGCAGAGTGATGGAGTTCTTGTGTCTAGTTGTCTTGGTGTGCAGTGCTCTATATCATCCGTTTTGAGGGTAGGAGTTGAAACAATTTATGTCCAGGATGTGAGGGGTCAGTAAATATTTTCACAGCCCTCTTTTTGACTCGTGCAGTATACAGGTCCTCAATGGAAGGCAGGTTGGTAGCAATTGTTTTTTCTGCAGTTCTGATTATCCTCTGAAGTCTGTGTCTGTCTTGTTGGGTTGCAGAACCGAACCAGATAGTTAAAGAGGTGCCGATGACAGACTCAATAATTCCTCTGTAGAACTGTATCAGCAGCTCCTTGGGCTGCTTTCATAAACTTTCATAAGTTGCAGCTCACATCACCTATCAAATATGTCTTTTTGATGTGAGCAGTTATTACACAATATCACCCCAACACACACTGTACAACTGAGCTAGCAGCATACTTTCAACTTACCACTATTTGTTCAGCAACCATTCAAAGTTACATCGGCACTGAAAAATGAGATTTATCCATGGTTCTTGCACTTATGACAACTGTAGTATCTCCACAGTCCTCATGATTAAAATTTGGTAACCAGCATGTATTTTTGATAGCTGCAGAATCTTATGGGATCGCCATTTGCAACCGTCCCAGCCAGTTTCTGACAAGCAAAGTCAATGGGGGGGAGCCAGATTCACTTAATGACTGCATAATTCACTTAGCAACTGCAGTGTTTCACTTAACAACCACGGCAAAAAAAGGTCACAAAATTGGGTGCCAGTCACTTAACAAGAACCTTGCTTAACAACAGCAATTCTGGTCCCAATTGTAGTCATACACTGTACACAAGGAGGAAGAATCCACGCCACATCAGGTACAGAAAAGAACGTACCTGATAAAGGAACTATGAGTTGCTATATGGCTTTCTGAATGTGTCTAATTTGAAAAGTGTTGGGTTCCCACCTGGAGTGTAGGAATGCAAGCATTTTACAACAGTAATACAGAGCACAGAAGATCCTATTCCTGAATTCAGACTTTTTCTGGGTTTACGTAAATTACCAAATTTTTCGGAGTATAAGATGCACCGGAGTATAAGACACACCTTAGTTTTGGGGAAGGAAAATAGGGAAAAAATCTACCTATCAGGTATTCATCTGGCTAGCGTTCTTAGTCTGGTCAGCTTCAGCACATTATTTTATCCCCTGGTTAGGGCTGAAAAAATCTTCTTCGGAGGGAGTAGCAATGAAAACAAGCCTGCAAAGACTTAGGGCTGGAAAAAAACTTCTTCAGAGGGAGTAGCAATGAAAAAGCCTGCAAGCTGGGAAGATCGTTAGCACGTCGTTAGGGCTGGAAAAAAACTTCTTCTGAGGGAGTAGCAATGAAAAAATCTTGCAAGCTGGGAAGATCGTTAGCACCTCTTTAGGGCTGGAAAAAAAAGCTTCGAAAAAGCTACATTCGGAGTATAAAACGCACCCAAATTTTCAGCCTCTTTTAGTGGGGAAAAAGGTGCTGTCTTATACTCCGAAAAATATGATAACTGAAATAAACAAACAGGCTGGATTTGCATGTTAAGCTGCAAAAAAAAAACTATCAGAGTTTTCATATTATGCAAGTAAAGTTGCTAAGCCTTTACTTGACACCGTAAATGAACTTGGTGAGATCAACCTACATGTGGTTTAAATCTTTGATGGTCCTGCTTCTTCGTAATTCTGGGATCATCTCCAGCTCTGAGGGTGTAGCAATAGCAATAGCAATAGCACTTAGACTTATATACCGCTTCATAGTGCTTTACAGCCCTCTCTAAGCGGTTTACAGAGTTCAGCATATTGCCCCCAACAATCTGGGTCCTCATTTTACCCACCTCGAAAGGATGGAAGGCTGAGTCAACCTTGAGCCGGTGAGATTTGAACAGCTGAACTGCTGAACTAGCAGTTCAGATTGCAGTGCTGCTTTTAACCACTGCGCCACCACAGGCTCCTGTGTACTTGGGACTTACTGTACTTACTTTCCATAGCCACTCACTACACCAGGAACTACGCAGGAAATTTAACTGCAGTTAATTCTAACAAATAAATACTGCCTAGCTAAGTCAAATCATATACAGGTAGTCCTTGACTTATGGACTGCAATTGAGCCCAAAATATCCATTGCTAAGCAAGGCAGTTGTTAAGTGAGCTTTGCCCCAAATCACTGCGGTTATTAAACGAACCACGTGGTCATTAAGGAAATCTGGCTTTCCCCCATTGACTTTGCTTGTCAGAAGCCAGCTGGCAAGGTTACAAATGGTGATCATGTGACCCCGGGTCAGTGCAGCTGTCATAATACATGCCAGTTGCCAAGTATCCCAAATTTAGATGACATGACGGTGGGGATGCTACAATGTTCGTGAGTGTGAAAAATGGTCATAAGTCACTTTTGTCAGTGTTGTAACTTTGGACAGTTACTAAACAAATGGTTGTAAGCCGTGGACTACCTGTATTACACATAAGGATGCTTCGCAGAGGTGGGATTCAGAAGGTTCTGACCAGTTCTGGAGAACCGGTAGCGGAAATTTTGAGTAGTTCGGAGAACCGGTAAATATCACTTCTGACTAGCCCCGTCCCCATCTATTCACTGTCTCCCAAGTCCCAGCTGATTAGGAGGGAATGGGGATTTTGCAGTATCCTTCCCCTGAAGTGGGGAGGGAATGGAGGTTTTGCAATATTCTTCACCTGCCATGCCCACCAAGCCATGCCCACAGAACCTATAGTAAAAAAAATTTGAATCCCACCACTGATGCTGTGTGAATGGATGTCATGTATTTCCTTTAGGTTAACCTACCTGGAAGGATTGTTGTGAAGATGAAAAACGGGAATACTCTGTTTCCCTGTGCTCCTTGGAGGGACGCAGAAGCCATATCAACTCAAATCCACTTTACTATTAGAATAGAATAGAATAGAATTCTTTATTGGCCAAGTGTGATTGGACACACAAGGAATTTGTCTTTGGTGCATATGCTCTCAGTGTACATAAAAGAAAAGATACATTTGTCAAGAATCATGAGGTACAACACTTAATGATTGTCATAGGGTACAAATAAGCAATCAGGAAACAATCAGTATTAATATAAATCGTAAGGATACAAGCAACAAGTTATTGTCATACAGTCATAAGTGGGAGGAGATGGGAACAATGAGAAGATTAATAGTAGTGCAGACTTAGTAAATAGTGTTGAGGGAATTATTTGTTTAGCAGAGTGATGACGTTCGGGGAAAAACTGTTCTTGTATCTGGTTGTCTTGGTGTGCAGTGCTCTATAGCGTCGTTTTGAGGGTAGGAGTTGAAACAATTTATGTTTTAGTACATAATTATTAGTACAGATTACAGGTAATCCTCAACCTACAACCCTAATTAACCCCAAAATTTCTGTTGCTAAGCAAAACATTTGCTAAGTGAATTTTGCCCCATTTTAACAATCTTTCTCGTCACGGTTGTTAAGTGAACCTGGCTTCCCCGTTGATTTTGGGCTTCTCAGAAGGTTGCCAAAGGGGATCACATGACCCTGGGGCACACTGCAACATCATCAATATGAGTCAGTTGCCAAGCATCCAAATATTGATCTCGTGACCACGGGAACACCTCAACGCACTTCATAAGTGTGAAAAACGGTCATAAGTCACTTTTTTCAGGGCCCTTGTAACTTTGAACAGTCACTAAATGAACTGTTGTAAGTCGAGGACTACCTGTATTGGGGGGCGAGAGTGGAAGTGATCCCCAAATTACACACCTTCCCTGCCCCGAAGTCCGCACCAGAGTTTTTCTTCCAGCAGCCCAGAAGTTGTCCTGGCTTCAGCAGGCCTTCAGGAATGGCCTGGGCCAGAGGTCTTCAAACTTGGCAACTTTAAGACTTGTGGACTTCAACTCCCAGAATTCTCCAGCCAGCTATGCTTTCGCTTCTCATCCAAGAACTTGCTTTTTGTAGCTGGGATGAGATTGCTTTTCCCACCCCTTCGATCCCAACCAGTTTTTTTAAAATCTTTGAGAAGTGCCTCTCAGGCACTCCGCAGCGGTGGACTGATGCCCGGATCCTCCTCGTATGTACCCTCTTCTTCTTTTTAATTATTTATTTGTTTGTCAAACATGTACAAGATAGCAGGTATTTGTATAAACATAAACATAACAAAGTAAGTACAGATAAATGAGGACAATAGGACAGTAAGACAGGGACGGGAGGCCCCTAAGAGGCCCCTTACAGACCTCTTAGGAATGGGGTGAGGTCTACTGTAGATAGTCTAAGGTTAAAGTTTTGGGGGTTTGGGGAAGAAACCACAGAGTCAGGTAGCGCATTCCAGGCATTGTTGCTGAAGTCGTATTTTCTGCAATCGAGTTTGGAGCGCTTTACATTAAGTTTGCATCTATTGTGCGCCCGTGCATTGTTGCGGCTGAAGCTGTAGTAGTCATTGACAGGTAGGACTCCTCCTCCGAGGCCGAGCGCGGCGCGTGGCCCCGAACGGCGACTGGCCGCAAGCCCGGGACATCGCTCCCCCTTCCTCCCCTCCCCTCCCCCCCACGCCACGAGCTCCTGCAGCCGGCGAGCGGGGAGGGGCCAGGCCTCCAGGCATTGGCTCGCCTGGCGCTCTGCATTGGCTGGAAGAGAAGGGGAAGGAGGGAGGGGGGGTCCGCTCGCTTGCTGGCTCGCGCGCTCTCCTCTTTAGACCCGCCTCCCTCTCCCCCCCCCGCCCCATTTTCCCAGCGCTGCCTCGTAGTCGGCCCGGGTGAGTCTGCAGCCGGCGTAGTCAGCCCGGTCGCCCGCCCTGCCCCCTCCGTTGCGCCGCCGGGCCGGAGGTGGAGACGCCGCCGCTGCTGCCGCCGCCGCCGCCGCCGTGCTGCTACTGCTACTGCCTAACCGGGCCAGGCGGGGGCGGTTGCATGAGGTTGATGCTGCTGTGCTGCACTTGGAGGGACGAGCCCATGGGAGAGGACGAAGGTGGGTCGGGAGATTCCCCTGCGCCCTCCTACCTACCTCAACCACCGGCCTCGCGGTCTCTTGAACGCTGCAATCCTCCGCAGGTGACCTTGAGTCCCGCCGGGAACTGAGCTGCCTTGACCCTCGCGCGCGAGCAGGCATTCGCACGTGAAACTACTAGCGAGCTCTCGATGCGTTCCCCCGCCCCGCGCTGTGCCTTGCGGGTTGAGTGGGGGGGGGGAGTGGGGACTTGGCAGGCCCATGACGGAGAGATGCCCTTGGCACGTCGAAAGGGGACCTTGACGCAATCCCCCCCCTCCTTTTCTTCGCCTTACCGTCTACCCGCACTCATCCCCCAATTTCATTCGTTACCCGGGCTCGCCGTCTCGAAACTAGTTTTAGCGCCAAAACTAAAAATAAAATAAAATTGTAGGGGGTCCCTCTGCGAGCAGGTACGGAATGCGTTTCCTTCTCCCGTTCAGCCACGAAATTCCTACTTCGGATACTTTCCAACTCAAAAAAAAAAAGGCAATATATGGGGACGGAGCTGACAAAATAAAAACCCACATCTATTTCAAAGCTCTCATCATCCCGTGGGTGCTGTCCAGGGTGCTGCCTGAGCTTAGTCTCCCGATGCCATTTCCCTACCAAGAACAAATGACCCCTAGTTGGCTAAGGGGCAGGGGGAGAAAATTCTTGAACGAGCTGAATTAAGGGCTCGGTTCTCACCCCTCTTCTTTTACTGCATGTTTTCAGCAGGGTGCTTTCAGTGGTATTATAACTTTGGAAATAATTCTCCCTTTTCTTGTACTGTGTACTGTAACTTATACTGTAACAGAAGAGCTGGTTTGAAATGATATTGTTAATAAGATGCAGATCTACAGCAGGACTTGGTTTTTTCCCTTCAATCCTTCTTCATTCTTCCCATCCTTTTGACCGCATGCTAAAATGGGACAGGAATTAATGCCATTTGTAGGGGGGGAAAAGTGAAGCAATGAGAGGTAACTCTGTACATGCTTCAAGGCACTTTTTGCTCTTGTGGTGGATGATTGGATCCCCCCCAAAAAACTGGTTTGGAGGTTTTACTTCCCATTTATGTGACTGGCAAAGACAAATGGAGATAGAGATCCCCTTGTTTCTTCGCAGCTGTCCTTCACCTTCTCGTGCTAGAGGGTGAAGTGGGGGGATAATGCTGTTGTTACAGAAATGGGAAATCAATCATTTTTCACCAGACATTGATCCAAAAGTCAGAAAAGCACCTTCTGCACAAGGTTGTGGCCGTGAAACCCTTTGGGACTGGCAAAATGGACTCTCCCCTCTTGCAGGCAACAGCTCTCATTTCATCCCTAAAAAACAAGGAATATCTCTATCTATCTATCTATCTATCTATCTATCTATCTATCTATCTATCTATCTATCTATCTATCTATCTATCTATCTATCTATCTATCTATCTATCTATCTATCTATCCATCCATCCATCCATCCATCCATCCATCCATCCATCCATCCATCCACCCACCCACCCACCCACCCACCCACCCACCCACCCACCCATCCATCCATCCATCCATCCATCCATCCATCCATCCAATATCTCATTTCACAGAACAAGTGATTTTGGATGGCTTACAACAAGTTACAACAAATTCTCCTCTTTTCTGCACTTTTCTTCTTAAAGGGAGGGGGAGGATAATCATGGCTCTGCTTTGGAGGGAAAAGACACCAAGAAGCTTGAAGCTGCAGGCTCAGCTCAAGGTTTTTGATGGATAAAACCTTTTGCATGTTCTCAGAGGCACTCTGCTTTGCATTAGATTTCCATTCTATATTTTGGCAAAGTCTGTCTCAAAAGAATTGAATGTTTAGGGTTAACCCAAGAGCCTGGGGTGTTGAGAGAGAAAAAGGACCAACACTTGCACTTTTTAAACTTTTAATAGCTAAGTCTGTTGCCAGAATCCAGAGTTATACTGCTCCAGCTGAGTTGTCTCTCTAGGCTGCAAAAAATTATCTCTATCACCTCTTTTGTGTTCCCCAGGAAGTGACCTGCCAATATGTGCCAGTTGCAGTCACAGCATCTACGACGGTCAGTACTTGCAAGCCCTGAACGCCGATTGGCATACCAGCTGTTTCAGGTAGGGGGGTCTTTGTGAAGGCTGCGGCCTGCCATATCTAGAACAGGGCTGTCAAACTGGCGGCCCGCAGGCCGGATGCGTCACACGTAGGCCACGGCCACCCCAGCTCCACAAAGGGGAAAAAATGTTGCGATACATTGCGATACATCACATGATGCGATCGAGTTTGACACCCGTGGTCTAGAGGGAAGGTTTTGCTGCAGAGGTTTATCTCCTTGGCTATGAGTCCAAAGGAAGGCGGGCATGTAGAGATCCATACTAATGTCAGAATTGCCCATCTGGATCATTCTATGACATCTAAAATGTGGTTGTGTAAAGTGAGAAAAAAGCACCCAGATTGATAGACTGCATGGGTCCTGGTTAGTTTTTGAGTAATAGCAGTTCTTCTTTATTTGTCAGCTCTAAGAGCTCCAACTGATTTACAGGGAAGAGGGGAATCTTTCATTTTATTTTATTGGAAATAAGATTGAGCAGACAGATAACAGCTGGGCCAGATCCACCCAGTGAGGCAACCGATCAAAGATGAATCTGATTCCCGAAACTACTATTATCACACCAGTGAACCAAATAGGCTGGTTCAAACAACATGCTAAAGCACAAGCAAGCAAGAAGTAAGCAAGCAATTGTCCTGGTGTGGTCTCTATAAATTGGCCTAATATCTATTAAAGCCAGTGGTGGGTTGTTGCCGGTTCGGACCGGTTCAGGCGAACCGGTTGTTACAATCTGTGACACCCACCTCTGATTAAAGCCATTCTAAATCAATGATCACCATCATTTATTGTAGCAGTTTCTGGGTCTTACCATGGTGGGAACAGTGATCAGTACTGTTGACCTGAGTTGTGTTCATGATTGCTCAGTTACTTAGAATTACAGTCCCAACAATGTAATCCAACCCTGGATTAAATATTAGCCTTGATATATTTTAGCAGAAAAAGTGCAATTCTGCTTTTTTTTCCCTGGGAAATAAGGGAAAGTATATTCATGACATCCTAGGTATCAGCCAATCAATGCTTTGCTCCAGCTGAACTGCATTTCAAACAAGCACAGCTGCTGCTCCAGGCCTTGTGGCTGGGAGAGAGATGCTTTTGTCATGTTAAACACTGTATTTTAAAGCCTGCATGTTAAAGACTGTCCAGTTATATTCTATGTTCAAAACCTAACAAAATGTTCCAGTACTTTGGCCCTCGCTGGTATATCCTGGATGTTTCTTTGTGGGATGCGACTTGCGCAAGAGGCACCTCGAAGTATGGCATAATATTAAACTTAAGCTCGGAAGAAGAGATGCCACAGACTAGAAATAACAAGCAGATAGTATTTGGGTTTGTGTTATGCAACTTTGCCAGCCATGCTGGCAGGCTTTTGCATTGCTCACCGCAGTAAAAGACATCCCATAGTGCCAGCTTTTGGAAGGGTGCCAATAAATTTGAATTAGAAAGTACCCTTGCTTTGAAAATCTCCTTAGTCTTACAAGAAAGTAACTTCCACGCACCATTGCTCCATCTGAACAAGGAGGTTAGAGGGCTTCCCGCTTTTGTAAATGGCTGGTGACATCTGCATGACATGTTTAACTGGTTATTTCAGAGTGTTGTGCAAATATTTCTGGACCAGAGTCAAGCCCAGAATAAATACCTTCATACAACCTTGCCTTGTGTCGGGTTCACGTTGTGCGAATGAAGAACAGAGAATTAAGTAGCGCTATAAAATCTGGCTGACCACTAGATGACAGTAAAGGCAGTCTTTTTATTTGTTTGTTGCCTTCCAGAGGCTGTTTTCATGCCTGCATCCCTGTTCTGAGAGCCCTAAGTGGAATCTCCCTTTTGACCTTGGGACATAGAAATGGAAGTTTAAAGCAGTGGGGGGGCTATTTTTTCCTTACTTTTTCCTCCTAATGGCAAATGATTTTCCCCTCTGTGCCATCCCCTGCTGGCTTAAGCCCTGATTTATCACGGGGGGGGGGGTTTAGCTAAAAAAGATGTTGAGAGGTATAGCTGCACAGGAGCCTGGGATGCCAGCCAAAATGGCTGCTTCCTATTGCAGGGGTCTTCAACCTTGGCAACTTTAAGACTTGTGGACTTCAGCTGGCTGAGGAACTCTGGGAGTTGAAGTCCACAAGTCTTAAAGTTGCCAAGGTTGGGGACCCCTGTCCTATTGCATTGAAGAAGTTGCTCTTTTCATTCATCATCTGCCACTGGATCATCAGGTAGATCACCTTTCCTGCAAGCAGAAGCAGGCTCAATCTGCTCTTTTGTGAATACAAAATCAGGTGGTCCCCCCCTCTTGTTGAGTATATTGTGCAAACCCAGCCTATTTGTTCACAGTCAATAACTTGTGTGAATTACCCCTCCAGAAAATTGACCAGGTTAAATGTGTTGTGTGAATGCATAACTGAGTCACACAACAGAATCCCTTTTACTCAGAAGTATATCTTAGTTTCAATGGAATTGATTTGCGGGTATCCCCTATTTTTAAACTACGAACTGAAATGTCTGTAGATTAATTGGAGGAACTGGTTAATGGTAAAGCAGGAGTTATGTTTTAAGACCTGAACCAGGCACACTTTTGCTGCCTGTGGCATGTAAAATGATTTAGGGAAATTCTCCATCGCAACTAAGGGGTAGTCTCTTTTAAATTCTGAACCCTTACATTATGTCTCCCTTTAACAAACCTTTCAAAATAGGCGTGAAATTTTTCATAATATCAAACAAGAGAAGTTCCCCCCCCCCCCGAAAGGCTGATGTGTGAAGTTCATTCAAATCAGTAGACTCCAAATGCAAGTAAACTGTATCACAGGTAGTGGAGATGGATAGAAGAACTACCAATGAAGAAGGAGAGGTTCCTTCCTATCTTCTGCTCTCCTGTATAAAATAGCTGTGCTGGCTGCTGTATGTAATTGGCAAACTCCAAGCTTTGGAGAAGAGCCTTCATGCTTTAGGACAGGGGTCCCCAAACTTCGCAACTTTAAGACTTGTGGACTTCAACTCCCAGAATTCTGAGAGTTGAAGTCCACAAGTCTTAAAGTTCCCAAGTTTGAAGACCTCTGCTTTAGGAGGTCAATATTTGAGAGAGCACCTCTCCAGGAAAGACTAATCTCAACCCTGAAATCTACAGGGCTCCAAGGTTAAGAGAGGTACGTTGGGATGCAGGGCATGGCCTTGATTGCTCTGGCTACATTTGCAGGCCACACCAGGCCTGCCTTTCTCAACTTTTCAGCATAAAAGAAGCCTCTGGCTTTTGACTCTCGTGTTCAGCATGTAACATCTACAGTTTAACTTTGTCTTTGGCCCCTTCAGTGCTCCCTATGGCTTCCTTGACACGATATCTTGACCTGCTTACTCAAGTCACTCGTTTAGAGGGTGCATGTAATCCAGTGAATCATAAAATTCCATCGCTTGGGTTATTATAGCACAGTGATGGCGAACCTTTTTTTCCTCGGGTGCCGAAAGTGCATGCACGTCCGCTATCGCGCATGCGCGAGTGCCCACACCCATAATTTAATCCCTGGGGAGGGTGAAAACGGCCTCCCCCACTCCCCTAGAGGCCCCATGGAGGCTGGAAATGGCCCATTTCCCAATTTCTGGTGGGCCTGGTAGGCCCATTTTTCACCCTCCCCAGGCTCCAGAGGCTTCTCTGGAGCCTGGGGAGGGTGAAAACGCCGCCCCTGCCCCTCCCCGAGGCCCTCCAGAAGCCAAAAACACCTCCCAGAGCCTCCGTGCAAGCCAAAAATCAGCTGGCCGGCGTGCATATACACGCTGGAGCTGAGCTAGGTCAACGGCACGCATGCCGGCAGATATGGCTCCGCGTGCCACCTGTGGCACGCGTGCCATAGGTTCGCCATCACTGTTATAGCATATTAACCCATCATGGTGAAAACTAAGCAAGGTATTAGATCTTGAATGGATCCAGCTAGCTAAACATGTTTTCTGAACATAACTTAGTGATATCATTGGGATGGTTGCTGTGTGTTGTAAATGAAGTTGTTATTTATTTTAGTCTTCTGTCTTGCCTTTTATGTGGATTGTAACCTGCCAGATAAGATCTGGGCTACAAATATTAAAAATAATTAGCTGTGTTTCCTTGTTTTGGGGTGGGGGCGTGTAGAGCCGTACTCTTCTTCTGTTTCTTGATTCCTGCTCTCTGTTCTTGGTTTTGCATCCCCCACTCAATCACTCCTTCCTTCCTCTTTCACATGGCTGGGGCTGAGCAACTACTAAGAGCGCTAGCAGCAGCTGGTTAACACAAAGAGTTGGCTTGCCTGCTACGCATTAGCTGGAGGACCTCCTGTGTCCTCTGGCTCACCATTCTTTGCTTGTTCAGCACTGAGCTGAGTCCCAGAGTCCCAAGCTAATCTGCTCGAGGCCTGTCTCCTTTCTGTCATCTGGCCGGAAATAAAACAACCACTCTCTCACACCCACACTCAGGAGAACGCAGCTCAAGGGAGGATGCGGGTAGGGTGGGGGTGGAGAAGCTGAGCGAGTGCTGTGGATGGATAACATTATGTGTCAACGTGTGCTGGTGATATTCCCATATCCCAGACTGCTGGTTTGGTGGTTGAAAAGGCACCGAGGAAGCCAAAATGGTAGGGTTGTTGAGCGATAGACAAGCCTCCCGGGCTGGGTTGGGCAGCGTTCCATGGAGCTCGCATGGATTCAGCCATGTATCCGTCAGCAAGGTTCTAACAGCCGGACTTGGACTGCTCCGCTGCATTGGAGGGTTGGCGCTTAGAGGAAAAGTTGTGCAGAGGAGGCGTGCACGTAAAGGAAGTTCTGTCCCACTGTGGCTGATTACAAGACAGCTTCCTCCCTACTGGTAGTTAGATAGCAGAACGGACGCCTGAGTCAGAGCTGTGGGTGCCGATCAAGGGGACAGTGCCACTAACTGTCACTCCCCTGCCTCTTTGGAGTGAGTGGACAATTGGAAGATTCCAAAGGGTGCTGCAGAATCCTGAGCCCCTCTGGAGGCAAGGACCGACATGCCCCTAGTCTCCCTTTAAGTGCCATCAGTGGACAGGTAACGAGAAGGAAACCCTACCAGCCATGCTGACCACTGTGCTGAAACGCAATCGCCTCCGGATTGCGAGAGCCAAGTAAGTTGCATTTGGCATTTGTTCTTTCTGATAAATCTCTTGAGCAGCTGCGTTCTATGAGCCAAAAGGTTTTAGCAGGTTTGGGTATCAGAGTGAATAAACTAGTTTCAGAGGGGTTTTTTTTTTTTTGTTTATTTGTTTTAATTAAAGTAGGGCAAAGCATGTCAGCAAAGAGTTGGGCTGTGCAATGGCTTTCAGTTCTGTTCTGATCATTTGTCCCAGTGCTCTGTTAGATGCTTGGCAGATCAAAGGGGTTTTGCAGTTGATGATGAAGTTTCCAGCCCGCAGCTGAAGGACAGCAAAAGTTCACATCCGTGTGCAAGGGAAGGCCATATTTTATTACCCCCACAATGAAGGGAGGGCTGGATCTCGTGCGTCAATGCTGCTTTGTATTATTTGCTTTGTTATGCTGTGCATAACTTTTTGCTCAAGAAGCTCATTAATCAAATCTACAGTTCTCTGCCCCAAGGATCTTACAAATTGTGTTTGACAGTGAGCAAAATGGGAGGGTGGGAAAGATGAAAGGGTGGCAACAGCAAATGATTGCAATGCCCTGCACTTAATTTTAACTTCAGATACAGGCAAGAATAAAAGAGCGAAGAAGATCGCTTTATAGGAACCATGACTTTATTTGAAATAGGAGCCAGAAGACACTTGCAAGCACAACATTCTCGGGTTTGCGGTCATCTGTTCTCCATATCTTTCACAAAATGCATGACTTGCCATGGTTTCTGGCATCACTTACATTTTTTTTAAGAGGGAAGAAGTTGGTATTACAAAAAAATATATGGTGCGTAAAGATCCATTGGGGAGCCTTGTGTGTTTCCTCAAGCTGTGACACAAACTTGTTGCCTAGCAGGCAGGATCTGGTTAGATCCTCTTGGTTGGATCCTTTTAACCTTATGGTGAAGGCATCAGTTGGAGACCATGAGTTCTAGTCCTGCCTAAGGCATGAAAGCCAGCTGGATGATTTTGGGTCAGTCACTCTCTGTCAGCCCAGTCTGCCTCACAGGGTTGTTGTCGGGAAAATAGGAGGAGGAAGGAGTATTAGCCGCGGTGGAGCAGTGGTTAGAATGCAGTACTGCAGGCTACTTCTGCTGACTGCCGGCTGACTGCAATTTGGCAGATCGAATCTCAGCAGGCTCAAGGTTGACTCAGCCTTCCATCCTTCCGAGGTGGGTAAAATGAGGACCCAGATTGTGGGGGGCAGTATGCTGACTCTGTAAACTGCTTAGAGAGGGCTGTAAAGCACTATGAAGCGATATATAAGTCTAAGTGCTATTGCTATTGCTATTTGGTATGTTCATCACCTTGAGTTATTACCGGATACAAAAAATCTAAATACCGCTCTCTGTCTTAATTCTAGTTAAGGCTGTAATAATTATAGCACTAACAATAGCACTTATATACCACTTCATAGTGCTTTACAGCCCTCTCTAAGCGGTTTACAGAGTCTGCCTATTGCCCCCAACAATCTGGGTCCTCATTTTACCCACCTCGGAAGGATGGAAGGCTGAGTCAACCTTGAGCCGGCATATTATTCTTGATCTGACCTTGGATTTTCTTTCCCAGGAGGGGGTAGGGAGGCTGCCACCCAGAGAAGCAGGGGACATGAGTGTGGGAGAGGGCAGAGCCAGCAGCTGGACTCCGGAGATAGTTGTATGACGGTATTCATTGTTGAGGAGCAATGCAGGGAGAGCATCTTGCCTTCCTTCCCTGTTCTTCGGACTTGGGAATCAGGATCAGGATTATTCTGTAGAATTGCTTTATAGCCATGATAATTAGGAAAACAAATCCAACTTCAAAAATGACATTTTTTTTTTACTGGGAGGAGTTTAAGAGAGACTGTTGTCTGAGTTGTACTTGTGGGCTTTTTTGGGGCTGTTAGGTGGAAAGAGTGTCTTGGTTCAAGAGATAAAACCTTCGATTAGCACAATTAGCCACGGACATTGTGGAGTGGGGGTGTCCTTCATTAGAAACAGAATACTGCGCTAAAGCATTGAATGAAACAGTAAGGATGTGGTTCTGGTGTTGCTTCCTTGTGGCCTTGCAATTTCCTTCTGTGCTCATGCGAACTAGTCAGAATTGTGTAGCAGGCTTGGTTGTGGCTCTTAGGTAACAAAAATTGGCTAACTGTGTCAGTAATCTATCCAGGGGTCTCCAACCTTGGCAACTTTAAGACTCGTGGACTTCAACTCCCAGAATTCCTCAGCCAGCTGAAGTCCACAAGTCTTAAAGCTGCCAAGGTTGGAGACCCCTGAATCGCTGTGTCCACGCAGCACACTTAACTAAGTCATTCAACAACTCAATTTTCAGAGGTTCTCACAATAAGAGACATGAACAATAAAAAACATAAACAGATAAAGGAGGCTTATGCAGCATGCTAAGACTCCTCCTCATAGTAATAATTAAAATATGCAGTAAATATACAGCACTCTCCCGGAGAGCTCTTGAGACCATTCCAACCTCTTTTTCCATTGAATGTCAATGGAAAAATTTCAATGGGAAAAAAATTTCCACTGAAGCTCTTCCAACCCCGCCCCCATCCTGTCGGAACTAATCCCTCCATAGCCCCCGCCATCCTGCCAGAACTGATGAAGCTTCTTGGAGGAAAAGTGAAATGTCTTCTTCTTCCTCAAGGAAAAGGGGGGAAAACAACAACAACCCAGTCCAGTTGCTTTTTGATAAAGCACCTTTGATACAGTAAACCTCTGCATGTGGTATGCAAATGAAAGTTTCTAGTCTTTATTTGACCGCTTAAGAGCGTTGTGGAAACACATCCAAATTACAGGATAGAGCTGAAGTGGTGCAGTGGTTAAATGCTGTGACTGCAGGCTGACTGCTAGTTCAGCAGTTCAGCTGTTCAAATCTCACTAGGCTCAAGGTTGACTCAGCCTTCCATCCTTCTGAGGTCGGTAAAATGAGGACCCAGATTGTTGGGGGCAATATGCTGAACTCTGTAAACCGCTTAGAGAGGGCTGTAAAGCACTATGAAGCGGTATATAAGTAAAGTGCTATTGCTATTGCTATAGATCAGTGATGGTGAACCTATGGCACGCGTGCCACAGGTGGCACGCGGAGCCATATCTGTCGGCACGCAAGCCATTGCCTAGCTCAGCTCCAGCGCACATGTGTGCGCCGGCCAGCTGATTTTTGGCTTGCACGGAGGCTCTGGGAGGGCGTTTTCGGTTTCTGGAGGGCCTCCGGGAAGACGGGGGAGGGCATTTTTGCCCTCCCCAGGCTCCAGGGAAGCCTCTGGAGCCTGGGGAGGGCGAAAAATGGGCCTACTGGGCCCACCAGAAGTTGAGAAACGGGCCATTTCCAGCCTCCAGAGAGCTTCTGGGGGTGTGGGGGAGGCCGTTTTCACCCTCCCCAGGCATTGAATTATGGGTATGGGCACTTGCGCATGTGCGATAGCACGCGCGCACACACTTTCGGCACCTGAGGAAAAAAAGGTTCGCCATCACTGCTATAGATCTTCTCTGTAAGGGAGTTCTCTCTCTCTTCAAATCCTCCCCCCCCCAGATCTTTAATTGCTCCACCAGAGACTGTGTTGTGCTTGCCGACAAAGAGTGTAGTCCTGCCAAATACGAAGGGAAGCAGCGAGAAGATTGGGAAGCAGCAGCAGCGTGCTTGAGAGGATAGCAGCTGTGCAAGGGTTAAACCAGCGAGCTTCTGGATTGGTTAGCCGTCTTCTCTCTAGAGTTTGGGAAGTTCTGCAAGGGTGATGTAATGGGATGCCCCCCCCAGTGATGTCATTGCTACTTGGCATTCCCCGCCTGATTCCAGAAAGGTGGGTGGGCAGGAAAAAAAAGGAGGGGAGTGAGTAACGGATGAAAGCACGCTGCGGATGAGTATCTTTGGAAAGCTTTCGGCTGTGCTAAAATATTTAATAATTTAGGGGGAGGTCTTCTACACTCCAGTCTTGGGGGGGGGTTTCCTATTGCTGACGCAGAGCTAGGGGGGGGGGACATTTTGCTTCTGCTCAAGAAAGGCTCATAAAGAAAGTAGCATTATGATTGTGAGAGGCTTACTTACATCTGAAAGTGCACACTGCCAGGCTAGGCTTCGTGCACACTGCCTTTTAGTCTGCATGTTACTTCAGACCCTAGACTAAACCATCCTGTCTAACCCAGATTTCCAGGCTATTGTCATGGCTATGCTGTAATCACTCCATCACGTACAGCTACTTAAATCCTAAAACTTTTTGGTACTTATCCAAGCCAGGATGCAAGCTGATCCATAGAGATCCTAGATCAGGGGAGTCTCCAACCTTGGCAACTTTAAGACTTGTGGACTTCAACTCCCAGAGTTGAAGCAAAGCAAAGCAGGCTGAGGAACTCTGGGATTTGAAGTCTTAAAGTTGCCAGGGTTGGAAACCCCTGTCCTGGAGTGCTTCCCTTGTATGAAACATCCTAGTATCCTTCTTAATGGAGTTGTGATCACAGGGAGCAACAATTACATATACCGGCTAAGCTTCATGTTCTTTTGCCCTTGTCAGTTCCATTTCTTGCAAATCTACTCATCCTTTCAATATCTCATCTCTCTCTCTCTGAAACCCAGCATCTTCATTTAAATTTATGCTACACTGTAAATGGAATGCTACCAGCTTGAATTTGCTGCAAAACAATGCTGTAAACTCATTTTGGATTGTAAGAAAATAATGGAATGATGGAGTTAATGTCTGAATAGCAAGATTTTAGGGTTATCATCTCTACAGGGTCAGAATATACATTTTCACACAATGCAGAATGCTTCTGAGACCAGCTTAGCTGGGAAAATGCACAGTGGTCCCTGAGCAAGTGATCTAGGCCAAGGGTAGGCAAAGTTGGCTCTTCTATGACTCGTGGACTTCAACTCCCAGAAGTCCTAAGCTAGCATGATTGGCTCAGAAATTCTGGGAGTTGAAGTCCACGAGTCATAGAAGAGCCAACTTTGCCTACCCCTGATCTAGGCAAATCACAACTCACTGGGTGGCTGCTAGATGACCCTCTCCCACGTTCTGCATTTGGATTGCAGTTAAAACCAGAAGTCAATCAGAATAGAGGTGGAAGGGACCTTAGAGGTCTTCTAGTCCAACCCCCTACTCAAGCAGGAGACCCTATATCCGTGATGGCGAACCTATGGCACGCGGAGCCAAATCTGAGGGCACACGAGACTTTGCCCTATGTCAGCTCCAGTGGTGGCCAGCTGTTTTTGGTCTTCTGGAGGGTGGGGGAGGCCTTTTTCGCCATCCCCAGGCTTCAGGAAAGCCTCCGGAGCTTGTGGATGGTGAAAAATGGTCCAACAGGCAAACCAGAAGTTTGGAAACAGTTTGGCCATTGGGCCGTTTTTCACCCTCCCCAGGCTTTAGAAGGCTTTTCTGAAGCCTGGGAAGGGTGAAAAATGGCCCAACGGGCCTACCAGAAGTTCGTTTCTGAACTTCCGGTTTGCCCGTTGGGCCATTTTTCGCCATCCACAGGCTCCGGAGGCTTTCCTGAAGCCTGGGGAGGGCGAAAAATGGCCTACCAGAAGTCCGGAGGTTTCAGCGAGGCCTGCATGCATGCGCCAGGGGGGCAGCGCAGGGGGGTTGTGTGCACATGAATGGGGGCAGGGCATTGAATTATGGGTGTGGGCACACGCGCGCACCCTTTTGGCACCTGAGCCATCACTGCCCTTTACCATTTCAGACAGGTGGCTGTCCAGCCTCTTCTTAAAAGCCTCCAGTGATGAAACCCCTACAACTTCTGGAGGCAAGCTGTTCCACTGGTTAATTGTCCTCACTGTTAGGAAGTGTCTCCTTAATTCCAGGTTGCTTCTCTCGTTAATTAGTTTCCATCCATTGTTTCTTGTCTTGCCTTCTGGTGCTTTGGAAAATAAGTTGACACCCCCCCCCCCTTCTTTGTGGCCGCCTCTCAAACACTGGAATACTGCTATCATGTCACCCCTAGTCCTTTTCTCTAAACCGGCCATATCCAATTCCTCCAACTGTTTGTCACCACAAGCCTTGTGGCATAAGGTAATCCTTGTCCCTTGAGACCATCATTGCAGTTGGTTACCTGGAGTGCGCAGGAAGGAAGGGGAGGAGCAATTTGTTAGAAGCTATGCAAGCAGAAAGAATGGAGCAGGCTTTCAACTCAATGCAGAGCAGTGGGTACCTTTGTGCAGCAGCATGCAAGCTATTTTTCTAGGGTTTTATTTTAATCGGCCAGCGGGCAAATGTGGGAAGCAGACTGAGACAAGGGGGATCCTGACTGGTTGGGGAAATGTGCCTAGAAATGGAAAAACAAAGCAATAGAGGGAGTTCGCAAACCCAGCCAGCTGCTCCTTCAGATGAGGCTAATTTGAAGGATTCCCTTCTTCCTCTAGAGATTTCTAGGAAACTTTCATTTTAAACCTTGGGATTTGCCAACCGTGGGTTGGAGGCACCTAGTGTTTGTCTGGCACATTTTCGTTTTCATTGAATCTTGAATTTAAGCTTATAAACGGACTTTCTTCCTGTGTTCAGAAGATGATGGTCTAAGATTTCATAACGATGCATGCATTTATTGGGAAAGGAACCCCATTGAAAACCTGAGCTTGCTTACGAGCAAGCTTTTCAGGATTTATTTTTTTAGTTGTTACATTTTTTTAAATTTTGAAAAAAATAATCTTCATTAATTATAATAATCTTCATTAATACAAACATACAAACAAACATAAAAACACGTGTAAACATATGTATATACCAATAAAGTATCAAATATCTTTGAAAATAGAAAACATTGAACATACATGCCAACCATCCCGTCGACACTATCTTTTTACAGCCTAGTGATACAAAAACATGTTTATTCTATATAGTTATTGTTTACATCATTATCTTCCTTATATCTTCCAATATTTTCCTTATTCTTTTCTATTATTATATTATATTCAGTCTATTATCATTACGATAAAACAATTTTTCCTTTTTCAACAATGGTTCTTTTGTTCAACTTGATTAATATTTTAAAACCTTGTAAAATTGTATATATTCCCATAATTTGTTGTTAAATTTTTTAATAAGATCGCTGCAAGTGGCATTTTTGCAGAAACAGCTAATGATTTAAACCATTAAAGCACCCAGTTTGCTGGCTAGGGAACTCTGGGACTTGAAGTCCGCATATACTGTAGTATATTGTAGTTGCTGAAGTTGAGAAGCACTGCAAAGAAGTAGAAAAGCAAGGTATCATGCCTCAATATTTTCATTTTGTGAAACATCTAAAACAGAGGTCCCCAATGCCAGGCCCATGACCCAATACCAGGCTGTGGTCTGTTTGTATGCATGTATGCATGTGTTCAGATACTTAAGGGCTGTGGAAACAGCGGGTGAGTGCGCACACACAGTTCCATTTGTGCAAAGAATCATCCCCACTCCCACCGGGCCACAAAGCTGGAAAGGTTGGGGACCACTGATCTAAAGGAAGTTCCTTTTCAGGGAACAGGTCTAACTTTTGAGTCTGCCTGAAAAAAAAAGTTACTTGAGTTATATAAAAAGCATGAAATGAACACACTAACATCCTAAATTCAAAAATTAAATCCAATGGCAATCAGTGCAAGAAAATAGAAATTATTATCCCAGTGAAAGCATGAAACTTACCGTATTTTTCAGAGTATAAGACGCACCTTCCCCCCCCTAAAAGAGGGTGAAAATCTGGGTGTGACTTATGTACCGAATGTAGCCCCTCCCAGCCTCTGAAACGGAGCTTTGCAAGGCTAAAAACAAATGGAGCTTTGCAAGGCTGAAAACAACCTTTCAAACCAAGCTTTGCAAGGCTGAAAAAGCAGCCTTTCAAATGGAGCTTTGCAAGGCTAATATACCTGTTCCAGGCTGTTTGCTAAGGACGCTAGCCAGAGGGATGCTGATAGGCAGAATTTTTTTCCCCTTATTTTCCTCCCCAAAAACTAAGGTGTGTCTTATACTCCGGTGCGTCTTATAGTCCGAAAAATACAGTAGTTATAAAATTGAGAGGCTAAATTTGAAAATATTTGACAAAAAAACAATAGGGGTGTTGGGTGTTGGGAGAGGGGGAGCATAGGTGTAAGAGAAAGCCAGAAAGATGGCCACGACTGTGCAACTGAACACATGCATAAATGCGTACAAAGGGGCAGAGCTTTAATTGCAGGTTACAATCGACACCTTGACTTTTTTGACCGCTCTCCTGTGGATGCCTCTGAGGAAGTTAATAACACCGGAAATTACTAAGGTAATCCTTGCTATACGACCATAATTGAGCTCGGAATTGTGATTATAAGTCATTCCAGGTCCTTAAGTGGGTCATCACACAACCATGCTTGAATTTATGACTTTTTTTGCAGTGGTGGTAAAGCAAACATTGTGGTCGTTAAGCCAACACTGCTGTCATTAAGTGAACCCATTGTCTGCAACCAACATTCTTTGCCGGAAACTGGAAGCAAATATCAGCTTCTGTTAAAATATCGTAAATTGCAATCCCATGACTGTGGGACAATACAAACAGCCGTAATTGCAGGCCAGCTGCTGAGCACCCAAAATACAAGCATGTGACTGTAGAGGAGCTTGGTCCTGAGAACTTCCAATCCAGGTCATAAGTCCCTTTTTTCAGAGTATATTGTAACTTTGAACGGTCAATAAGTCACCAGTTGTAAGTCAAGGACTACCAGTAAAATAAGAATTAAACATGAAATTGAAACCCTCGGCAATTAAATACCCATTTAATTAGAATAGAATAACAGAGTTGGAAGGGACCTTGGAGGTCTTCTAGTCCAACCCCCCTGCTTAGGCAGGAAACCCTACACCACTTCAGATAAATGGTTATCTAATCTCTTCTTAAAAACTTCTGGAGGCAGGCTGTTCTACTGATTAATTGTTCTAACTGTCAGGAAATTTCTCCTTTGTTCTAAGTTGCTTCTCTCCTTGATTAGTTTCCACCCATTACTTCTTGTTCTACCTTCAGGTGCTTTGGAGAATAGTTTGACTCCCTCTTCTTCGTGGCAGTCCCTGAGATATTGGAACACTGCTATCATGTCTCCCCTGATCCTTCTTTTCATTAGACTAGACATACCCAGTTCCTGCAACCGTTCTTCATATGTTTTAGCCTCCAGTCCCCTAATCATCTTTGCTGCTCTTCTCTGCACTCTTTCTAGAGTCTCAACATCCTTTTTGCATCGTGGCGACCAAAATTGGATGCAGTATTCCAAGTGTGGCCTTACCAAGGCATTATAAAGTGGTATTAAGACTTCACGTGATCTTGATTCATTTATTTAAATTTAAATTTTAAATTTTATTTCAATTATTTAAAGTTCTTTACAAGGGATATCAAGGAAATCCATTCCCTTAGTTCCATGTGCTGTATGTTTCATAGAAAGGGTTGACCTCTTATCACTGCTAGATGATCTTGAAGTATCTGTGATAAACTCACCTGTGACCTCTGTTAATGGGTGTGTTGTTGTTGTTATAAACACTGTTAAATCTTTCTAGTGATGGTGGATCACTCTGTTGCCTTACGTGGGAAATTGGTTAAAAGGAAGTGACACATATGATCAGCCTGAGACTGGCCCAACATATTTTACACTTCTTACTGTCGGAGTTCTGTTTGCTATGGGTGTTTTACTTGGAACCCTGACACTTACCTCCTTTTTCTCATGAAATACCGATGGGGTTAGATAATATTTTTTTCACTTCTCACCTCCTTTTTCTCATAACATACTGACAGGTTAGAAAGGGTCAGTGAGGTCAAGCCTTTGAAAACCCTTGAAAGCCTACTGAATTTCTGGTTTAATCCTATGGAATTTGCATTCCAGAATGAGATAAGCCTGGTTGTTAGAAAACAGAAGGCCAGGTGAATGGACCCATAGAAGAATTAAAAATTGAAACAAAGAGAAAGGAGCTTTATATATTTTCATTAGATATTTGAATATAAGTTGTTGTTGTTGTTTTGCTCTGGTAGGTTAGTCATCTAAACAAAATAAGGGCAAGGCTATAAAAGTTGTGTTAAGGGAAGAATATCCCCGTAGAGGCGATTTTTGGATCTTTTCCTTGGAATTCAAATACTTAGAAATAAAACCGAGATTAAATGTCTAATAGAAAATATTTATTTGAATACAAAACAATATAAAACAATAAATCCTTAATAAACTACATCTTTGCTAAGTAACCTGTTCGGAAGGCACATCAGAAGAAGTGATTAATGGTGGATAGGAATGTAGACATGCGCAAAACATCATATCACATGTTCTGCTTATATTGGGAAGTACCAAATATTAGAATAGGGATGCATCACCCTGCATAGACTCACAACTGACAATATTCACATCATGACAAGTTGGGTGCTGTGAATTGCTCTCATCTCTTCTCCAGATATGATTCTGGTCCGTGATAGGATTATTTTAAAAAGGAGTGAGCAGTTCAGATCTACGTTCATTCCATCCATCCCCCAAGACCTCAAGTTTTTGTGAACAAAAATGGTTGAATGTTGGCCCCATTTTTTCCCCAAAAATAAAAGTTAAAATGGAAGTGGAAGTGGGAAGCCTAAGGAAGGCCTATTGTTTTCATATCACCCTTGCAGTCTTCTATCTTCCCCAAACATATAGAGCAGTGGTTCTCAACCTTCCTAATGCCGCGATCCGCCCTGTGCCCCCACCATGACCCACCCGCCGCCGCACCTGCCACAACCCCCACCTCGCCGCCATTTGGGTTCTTTTACCCTCTGCACATGCGCAAAGCGTTCTGCGCATGCGCTGAGGGTAAAAGAACCCAAATGGCGGTGTCCAGGCGAAGTCTCCCGACCCCTGTGAAAGGGTCGTTCGACCCCCCAAAGGGGTTCCGACCCCCAGGTTGAGAACCGCTGATATAGAGAAATATGAGAGCAGGTTTGGTCTAGTAGTTAAGGCACCAGGCTAGAAATCTGGTCCGAAGAGAAACCTTTACCAACACATTTATTGAAGGGTACATGCAGAGGTGGCTTCACATAATTTAACAATCGGTTCACCCAGAATCAAAAATTTTACAAATGTGTACAATGCCAAATGGTAGAAATGGTATACAAATGTAAAACATAACAAATCTTGCCTTTCTTTCTTGCCACAGTTAAGTGAATTACTGCAGTGATTAAGTTAGTAACATGATTATTCAGTGAATCTGATTTCCCCGTTGACTTTGTTTGTCAGAAGGTCACAAAAGGTGATCACATAACCCCAGGACACAGCAACCGTCATAAATATGAGTCAGTTGCCAAGTGTCTGAATTTTGATCACGTGACCATAGAGATATTGCAATGGTCAAAAGGGTGAGAAACAGTGATAAGTCACTTTTTTCAGTGCTGTTGTAACTTTGAACGGTCACTAAATAAACTATTGTAAGTCAAGGACTACAGTATAATGGTAATATAACAAAAACCAATCTTTCTAGCATCAGTTACAGCCTCTAAACCAGGGGTGGGTTCCTCCTGGTTCAGACTGGATTGCCCGAACTGGTAGCGACCCGCTAGTGACATCACTGTCAGTGCCGTTCCGTGTGCACCGCCATCTTTTTTTAATTTTTTGCTCATTTTTCCCCTTCCGCGGCTTGAAAAAGGGCCCTCCCACCACCCGTGAGTGAATTCTCACCTTTCTTTCTTCGCCCGAAACACAGCTGATGAGCTCCTCAGCTGTGTTTCGGGCTCATTTCTGCTTCTGAGCATGTGCGGAAGCAAAATCGCATGGGAGGACGCGAAACTTCACGATGCGAACTGGTGGCGAAGGTAGGTGGAACCCAACCCTGCTCTAAACATATTCTTAAAGGGGCCGACTTTAGAGGGAATCAGGTTTAATCCTTTGAAACACATCCTAGAACAGTGATGGCGAACCTTTTTTCCCTCGGGTGCCAAAATAGTGCACGCACGCGCTATCGCATGCTCGTGCGTGCCCACACCCATAATTCAAAGCCCCCCACTTGCCCCACCCTCCTGTGCATGCATGCATGACCCCCCACTCCCCCATTTCCCGACTTCCAGTGGGCCCGTTTTTTGCCCTCCCCAGGCTCCAGAGGCTTTCTTGGAGCTTGGGGAGGGCAAAAACGCTCCCCCCTGCCACCCCGGAGGCCCTCCGGAGGCCAAAATTGTCCTCCCAGAGCCTCCGCGTGAGCCAAAAATCAGCTGGCGTGCATGCACATGCGCGCTGGAGCTGAGCTAGGGCAACGGCTCGCGTGCCGGCAGATATGGCTCCGCGTGCCACCTGTGGCACCCGTGCCATAGGTTCGCCATCACTGTCCTAGAAGGTCACTTTGTCTAATGAAGGGGAGTGTCCACCATTAAGACTACAAATCCAGATGGCAGCGGCTCCTATTTAAATAGGGATTGCATGAAAATCCTTTGTTAAGGAGTTATTGTGCTGTTGAGGACATACACAGCGAAATGTGATTGTGGTTGTGGTGTTGCAGTTTGATATGAATGCTATTCAGTCAATAAACAGCCAGTTTAGTATTTACAAATAGTTTACTTAAAGTAGTAGCAAAGTTCAATAGGAAGTCCCAAGTCATACACAGTTAATCAGTCCATATGAAGAATCTTCTTCTTGCCTATCTTTGTTTAACTAACAAACAAAGATTACAGCTAACAGTCAAGCTTACACTATCACAGATAGTTACTCTTTCCCAGCAGCTCTTCACAGCAATTTCACACAGTCACAAAGCAATTACTCATCAGTAAAGCAGTAGAGTTAATCAGCAGAGAGTCAGCACTCCTGAATACACCTTCAAACACACACAAAAACATTCTGAGCATGCTCTCTTGCTGCCTTATATAGCAATCAAGCCTACAAGCATTTAAAGTGATACACACATAACATTGATTTGTGGCTTGTTCATATATTAGCAAACCAATCGTTTGAACAGGGTTCTAACATCCTTGATATGAAATGCTGGGATGAAGAAATTGTAATAGGCATGTAGACTCTGTTGTTCTGAATCAAAACCAAAGAATCCACTTTGCTAATATAGTTAACTTGATTACTGCATTAATCCATGGATGGTAAATTGCCCACCAATGTTGCAAGGCATCTTACCAGAATAACAGAGTTGGGAGGGAATTTAAAGCTCTTCTAGTCCAACCCCCAACTCTAGCAGGAGATCCCATATCATTTCAGACAAGTGGTTGTCCAATCTCTTCTAAAAAAAACCTCCAGTAATGGAGCACTTCACCACCAACCCCCCAACTGGCAACATCCATATAATACCCTTAACCAGTTCAAATGTAATCTCAGCAGATGCATTCATACAAGATGGTTTGGCTTGATTAATGTTAACCTTGGTTATTCTTTTTGTGACTTAATGTGTTGGGCGGGTGAATCCAGCCATTTGGTTCATTTAGGGTTCAGTTTACTCTAAATAAGTCAGTAAATATGTTGTGTGAATCCACCCATAGAGACTCCTAGACACTGTCATTAAAATTCTGTGAGTAAATCATAATGTATCAGCATACTTTTCAGGGGAAGCTAAATCAAGTTGAAGGCATAATGTACCTATTTTATTCACCTCTCAAACTTCTGGGGGGAGGGCGGTTGAAGGAAATACCATTGCCACCCCTTCCAGCAATGACACCATTGGTTATTACTGGGACTATGTTTAAAACTATTTTTAAGTCACTGGCTTTTGAAGATAAAAATGATGTGCGCCTCTTTGGAAGCCACAGTCACTGGTTTCCTACATTATACTGAGCTGAAATGAAGCAAACCACATTAAGGGGACTGATGAGGCCCCAGATCTACCCTCTTGGCTCTTTGGGAACTGCTGTTGGAAGCAGGAAATTTGGGGGGCTGGGGGAGAAGAGAGAGGTTCGAGTCTGTCATTTGATTCCAGAGCTTAAACAGAGAATTCAAGGACAAAGGAGATGAAGCTGAGAGCAGCAGTATAAAAGATATTTGAGACCTTTCCTCTTATTTCCAGCTCCATTTCTAAATTAAGCATAAAGTCAAAGGCTGGGGGAAAATACAGTCAAGGAGATGATGCCTTCAAATGGCCTAAAAGCAGAGGAATTTTTCACCTGGAAATTCAGAAGCAAGTACAGTGGCACCTCAGTAATCGTCATTAATTGGTTCCGAGTTTTTGAGTATCAAAAACAATGAGTACCAAACAAATTTTACCCATAAGGAATAATGTAAATAAATGTAATGCTTTCCCAAACCAAAGATAATGCACATTTTAAGGCAATATGTAAAAAGATGAGGTTGTATATCATTACTTTACATGAGAAATAAACTTAAGAATTAATAAATACTTAGGTTAAATAAAATAAAAAAGCTTCACTTTACTTGTACTGATGGGGGTGGAAGCGCAAAAATGCACAAAATGGCCATAGAAGCAAAGATAAGCCTGCAAGGGGATGTGCATATGGCAAGACCTACCACATGACTAACGCGTCCCTCTTTGCTTCGGTGGAAAAAGTAGTGAATCACGAAGCAAACCAAAACTGGCAAGTTTATTTATTTATTCGAAATTCTTCTATGCCGCCCTACTCCCTCAGGACTCAGGGCGGCGTACAACATTTTAGAGTTCTAGTTTGCTCATTGTGTACCAAACAAATGATAAGTACCAGGACAAAATTTTCTCTGCAAAATGCGTTGAGTACTAAATTTGATAAATCTCAAAGCAGTTGAGTACCAAGGTACCACTGTACACTTTTTCTCCCTATCAGTGTGCCAAAGGACAAGTAATGATTGGTTGGATTTTGTGGGTAAATTGCTACAGCTTTTAGACTGTGATGTTTCTCTATGTCATATACCTTATGTACCTTATGATTCTTGATGAACATATCTTTTCTTTTACGTATACTGAGAGCATATGCACCAAGACAAATTCCTTGTGTGTCCAATCATACTTGACCAAATTTATTTATTTATTTAATTGCATTTGTATGCCGCCCAATTCCCAAAGGACTCTGAATAGAATTCTATTCTACTCTATTCTACTCTACTCTACTCTACTCTACTCTACTCTACTCTACTCTACTCTACTCTACTCTACTCTACTATTCTATTCTATTCTATTCTATTTATGTGTGTATCTGGGTATATGCATAATAGTTATCTTCTGAGAGCTGAATGCAGCGCCGTTTCATTTTAATGTATGCTGATTAGTGTACATTTAAAGTGACAATAACGTATGCTATTGTATTCTTTAATTGGTACACTGGTTTAGTAGAACCAGGAAACTAATGGGATTTCCAAAAAATGTGGGAAAAGAGCTAAGTCCTTGCATATTTTTAGAAGCCTCTTTACATCTGGTCAGTCATTTCATACATTTCATATTATCTGATGCTATTGGCATTCCTAGAAGGGTACTTACCGTACCCTGCAGTTTGGTAAGATCAATTTGAATGTAATTGATTAACTGCAGATTCTAAAAGACAGCTGATTCGTCAGCTACAACATCTGTCAGTTCACTGAGGGTGTTTAGCTCGGTGCCACTTTTCATTTGTGGACTTCATTTTCCAAGGAATGACCAGATGCTATGCTTGCAGTTAATTATAAATCATGGTAATAGAGGAAATTCGTTTTGGAACAAAATGGTTGTGTCCAAACAACACACTTTGCCCAGCAAATAACATTTCCACACAAAATCTTTACAGTGCATCATGTGGTATGAAAAGAAAAACAGAGATTTTGCAACAGGCCGGATCTAAATAGGAAGTGAATCTCCTGTGTCATTTCTCTTCTCTTCAGGAGAAATCCCCAGCAGCTATGCCTGTCTGGCTCCTCCCATGTAAAATACTCAGAAAAAGGATGGAAATAGAGGTTACTTCTGAATACTCCCAGTTTTTATATCCTTTTTTCTAGAAATTGAGGTGGTTCTTGTCCACCAGAACTTATGTTGGGTTGATCTCAATTAATTTCTCCAAATCTCATATAAAGACATCTAGAGTCCCTCCTTGTAATTTGTGGCCTTGAATTAGTTATAGTAATGCGTGAAGAAATATTTTCTACTGTCAGTCTCAAATCTGCCGTCATATCCTCTGCTTCATGGGGGCATTGACAGGTCACTTTCGAGAAATGATTCAGAGGCAAATAAAGTTCCTTCTTTCTCTTATTGGCATGGATTCCTTTCATTGAGCTGAAAGGAAGAGTCAACTAATAAAATATCTCCAGCCTAGATAAATACCTTCATTCAGCAGTGAGTTGCTCCTGGTTCGGATCAGACCGGTTCTTAGAACCGGTAGCACAGGAGGTGGGAGGCTCCGCCCACCCGCCCGAGCCGCTTCTGTGCATGTGCAGAAGCGGCGAGCGCAAGCGCGAACCGGTAGTAAAGGGTTTTAGAACCCACTACTGCCTTCATTGTACCATAGCCACTGTCAGGCTGAAGCCATTTTAGTTGGGGTCTTTGGTCTGCCACACTTTATGCTATTTTAAAATGTATTCTTTGCTGTGGGAATTTGGGAGGGATAATTGCACGAGGGATGTCTGCATGTAGTCATAACAAATTCCTTCTAGATTGCCAAGGTCATCCTTTGTCTTTGCACCTGCACGGAAGGAGATGGGAGTTGCTGCCAAGTTGTCAGATGAAGATTGGTCAACGTGATGGACTTGGGGGTGTGGGGATAAGGGCTTGAACTTTCAACTGGGTGGAGAAACCCCTGGGACTTCAGATTTGGGTTTCTCCCAGATGTCTCCTTCAAGCTCTGGTTTTGGAAGCTCTTCACGCAGTAGCTTTCCATTAAAAGTCCCAATTAGGTTCCATTAAAAAACCTATTTTTTTTATTGTCCCTGCAGGTGCTGCGAATGTGGGGCTTTGCTTTCCCATCAGTACTACGAGAAGGATGGTCGTCTCTACTGCAAAAAGGATTACTGGGCCCACTTTGGGGAACTGTGCCATGGCTGCTCGGAGCAGATCACCAAAGGGCTTGTCATGGTAAGAGAGGACGTCCACGGAGAGCATCACTGGATGATGTAACTTGGTTTTGGGGGGGGGGGCAACAATGCAACTGATCACAATCCAAAAAGCAAGTGGGACAGAAAAAAAGAAGTAAGCGGGGCCATGGTAAAAACTCAGCATGATATTATTTAATTTAAATGGAAAATGTAACACTGGCTGCATGAAATACAATCAGTGATTATTGTTCCCTGCATTTAATAATGTTATCCTTTCGTCGGACAATTCAGAGCTCACCTTTAAAGGGATATGGATTGTTAAGAGGTGGTATGCAGTGATGAAGGCCTGATCTCTGATCTCTAGGGCTGTCTGGCATATTTTTCCTCTGGCTGTGGCCATTGATGTGTGGAAATAGTGAGCAAGAAATACCCCTTTGCAACTGGATTCAGAACTGCATGTAACCAAATCATGAACCTTTTTTCCCCCCTGGATGCTGCTACTTCAGAAATGCCATGACCATTGCAAAGTGGATAGGGACAGATCCCCCTTCCATTGGTTTTCAACTTTTCATTTTGGAAATGGGGAAAAAGGATATGAGGACATAACAAAAGAGGAGGAGGGGTGGGGGGAGGAGGAGGAGGAGGAGGAGGAGGAGGAGGAATAGATGTGGAGCAACCAGTGTTTGTAGAGGGAGGGAGACAAAAATTGTATGAGAGGCTACTGCCTGAGCATAGATCTCCTTAAATCCTTTTATTTGGTACAGTATTTTGTTACTTAAATAGAGCAATGGAGAAAAGAGAGGTGAATTGGGGGGGGGATAGATTATCCTTAGCACCAATGTCGTAACTAATGAAGTCATGTAGGTGGAAGATGATAGTGAACAGGATATGCTCTTTTTTTCCCCTCGCCAGAGCCTATGCAGTGTTTCCCAACCTTGGCTACTTGAAGATGTCTGGACTTCAACTCCCAGAATTCCCCAGCCAGCATTCGCTGGCTGGGGAATTCTGGGAGTTGAAGTCCAGACATCTTCAAGTAGCCAAGGTTGGGAAACACTGGCCTATAGCATCTTTGCAGGTGAGAACCTGGGGAAATGGCCCAGAGGGAACCATTAAGCCCTGTTCCCCAACAGCAGGTTCCAGCACCAGCTAGCACTGCTGCTTTTAATCAAGCTTTGTTCTCATTGTTTTTAATAAGATCAAGGCAGTGTTTCCACATACTTTCACTATGGTTTCCTGGTTGTCTTTCATTTCTTAGTCTGCATTTGTTCGTTAACTCTGTCCTTACTACAAAACAATATTGTCCATTGCACTCAAGTCTGATTGCCAAACCACCTCTCCTTCTCACAAAGCATTATGTGTCATGGACAAGTTAGCATGTCTAAAGTAAAAAAACAGTTACTTTAGAAAATATTCATTTTTATAAGAACAATATAGGAAAGGAAGCGTCAGAGTCCAAACCACGCTATTATGAATGCAAAATCCATTTGACTTACTCTCTTTCTGGGAAGAGCCAGTTTGTATGGTGGTTAAGATGCTGGCTTAGAAACCAGGAGATGGTGAGTTTTAGTCTTGCCTTAGGCATTGAAAAATTGGCTAAGTGGCTGGGCCAGTCACTCTTAAGTCCAACTCACTTTACAGAATTATCATTGTGAGTAAAATAGGAAGAGAAAGGAATATTAGGTATGTTCACTATCTTGAGTTATTTATAATGTAATAAAAATCTTACAAAGAAATATGTACTCCAGTGACCTAATTTTTCAGCAAAATGCACAAAGGTAAATATAGCTGAGTTGTTTTCTTTTTATAGGTTAAAGCAACGCTCTAGTTCATACTTGTAGTACACAAAAGGCAGAAACTTGAGATCTTTAAATTGGTTTAAATTGGATCTTGGTAGCATACATAAGCGCCATAGCAACCCACTGGCCTCTAAAATAATGATGGTGATAATGAGTAGGATTATATCCATAATACACATAATAACAGTAGTAGTGGTGGTAGGTATTATGATAACATAAATAATAATAATTTATTATTTAAAATAACATATTTTAAATAATAATATATTTTAAAATAATAAATTAAAATGGTTGAAATCCCAGCAGAAGGCCAAATTGGCAAGAATGGCCAAATTGGCATGAGAATTTGGCCGTTTTTAATTAGATGCCCACACACACACGCATGCATCTAATTATATATATGTGTGTGTGTGTACACACGTACACACACACACACATTTATTTTTAGCATTTCTGACCATGCAAAAATCACATGATTGTGGCCACTGCTTGAAATAATTGTTGATTCATATTTTAAAGGAATACCCAAAAGGGAAGTAACTACTTGGCCAGAAAGCAAACAAAAAATCCTCAAATTAGTACCAGGGCTTTTTTGTTCGATGTGAACGTGCACTCTACCCTTCAGAGGTCTGCTGTGACTTTATGAGAATATAACAGAAATTTAAGAAATTTAGATAGAATCTAAAGACGGTTGTACAATAAAGAATCAAATTGTTTCTGTGGCAAAGTGAGGAAACACTTATCTTTAAAATTTTAAAGAGATTGTCATGAGATTTCTGGGAAACCACCAACCTAAAAGGGAAACTGAATTGTTGGTCAATCCCAGGATGAGCGTATTATGTGGGTGTCCTCTAGTCAGAGGTGTCTGCAGAAATGAGGAAGAGATTGAATGTTTCTCAGTTAAGAGAGAAAACAACAGCTGTGGAATGAACTAATGGAAAATCTGGAGAAACAGACAGAAAGCCTTTTAGAAAAGGCAGGGAAGGAAATCCACAACATGACATTAATTGTGAACCCAATCCGTGGCATTTAGCATTTGGAGCATATGGTTATAGATCTCAATATGGCAGAATGAATTATGGGGTAGTAGTAATTTTGTCTGTGGATAATGAGGAAATGTGAAGCAAATCCTGAAGAAATACAGAAATACAAATCCATGGAAAGTACATTGGTAGTTTTAAATACAGTATGGGTCTTATTCCATGAAAGATCTGGAGAAATCTAAAGATCCTGCTTAGGTTTCACTAGGGACTGCCAAAAGCTCAGAAAGTTAAACATTGCTGATCTAAATAAAGTGTTAAAGAGTGTCTGCTGCAATCAGTTGGATAAGGAGATTCAATGTATAGCAGCTACTCAACTCACTCATTCATTCTCTCTCTGTCTAAGGTGAACCTAAGGTGTGAAATTGTCTCAAATCACCCCGCCTGCAGGAAGAGCCATGTCTTAATGGCTTTTCAGAAGGCCAGCAAGGTGGGGATAATTCGGATCTCTGGGGGTAGTTGGTTCCAGAGAACAGGACCCCCCACAGAGAAGGCCCTCCCCCTAGGTCCTGCCAGCCGGCATTGTTTGGTTGACGGGACCTGGAGGAGACCCACTCTGTGGGACCTGACCGGTCGAAGGGAAGTATGAGGTAGGATGCAGTCCCGGAGGTAACCTGGTCCTAAGCCATGTAGGGCTTTAAAGATGATAATCAACACCTTGAATTGCACCCGGAGACCAATGGGCAACCAGTGCAGCTGGCGGAGTATGGGTGTTACGTGGGTGTATCTTGAGACACCCACCACAGTACGCGCAGCCGCACTTTGCACCAGTTTCCATCCATTATTCCTTGTCTGGCCTTCTGATGCTTTGGAAAACAGCCTGACCCCCTCCTCTCTGTGGCAGCCCCTCAAGTATTGGAACATATCCTGTCACCCCTGGTCCTTCTCTTTGCCAGATTGTCCATGCTCAGTTCCTGCAACCGCTCTTCATATGTGTGTACAAGTGTGTACAAGACAAGAGCTCATGTCTATCTGTTCCTGTTCCAGGTGGCTGGGGAACAAAAATATCACCCTGAATGCTTCAGCTGCCTAAACTGCCAGGTGTTCATTGGTGATGGAGACACTTACGCCCTGGTGGAACGATCCAAGCTTTACTGGTGAGTGGGAATTTGGCTGAATGAGATCATTGGGATCTTCCCTAATTTTAAATTCACAAGGAAGGCCATGTAAATTAGATTGGACACACATGGGGGTCAGGGGCAGGTTGCTCACTTACCTCGCTGCCGGAGCCATGCGCGCACCCCCTCGCGTGATTTTGCTTCCGCGCATGCGCGGAAGCAAAATTGCGCCAAAATCTTTCTCACGCACGTCCCCTTGCGAGATTTCAGCGGGATTTTGCTTCCACGCATGCGCAGAAGCAAAATCGCCCGAAAATCATGGGGAAAAAATGGCAACGCGCCGGGTGGACCGGCAGAGAGGGCTCCGGAGCGGTTGCGAAATCCGCCGCTCCCTACCAGAGTTGCGTATTGGGCAGTTCCGGCAGGAACCCACCTCTGATGGGCGGTGTGGGTGTGGGAAGATAGATTGGCTCAGTTTGAAAGTTCTAATAATAATTATAAACAAACTAAACTCAGAAAGAAGGGATAGTAAAGAAAAAAAGAGAATAAAAAGTATGCAGAAAAATAGAAAAGAAAAAAGAAGAAGGATTATTCTTACTCATTTTTCTTTCTTTCTTTTCTGTTTCTGGAGAGTTATCTCCTTCAGAGGAGACTTATTGGCGTTTCTCAGGAAGCTTTTAAAACATTCTTCGGTCAGTTTCTGGTGGTAGCCTTGGGCTCTTTCATCCTGAGGTTTGGAAATGGATGTCCTAGTTTGTGGTACCTTTTCTCCCATGCTGCAGTGGGCACTGTTATTACCAGATGGTGGTAACACCCGTGATGGACCAGCTGCTTCCAGAATCTCCCGGCACCCGGATTCCACACACTGTCACCCTGGTGTCTATTCCAGCATGTTCTGAAAGCAAGCGGGGGTTTTCCGTCTCCATTGACAAGCATGGAGGTTCTGAGCACCCACACACTGTGCGCGTTCGTGAGTGAGTACAGACTGCCAGCCATTAGGAAATGTTGTTCTTCAGAAATTGTAGCCTTCCAAATCAGGCCTCCGGAGTGTTCTGAATGATATTTATTTATTTATTTATTTATCTATCTATCTATCTATCTATCTATCTATCTATCTATCTATCTATCTATCTATCTATCTATCTATCTATCTATCTATCTATCTATCTATCTATTTATTTATTTATTATTCGCACTTGTATGCCGCCCACTCCACAGAGACTCTGGGCGTCTCACAACAACAAGAAATCTACATGCAAACAATAAACATCAAAAAAAAAATAAAAACACTAATTATTAAAAAAGCATTAAAAACATTTAAAACAACAATTTTCAAAACCCATGCAATTCCTACATTCACGGGACCAAGAGTTCTCGATGTTGTATAGAATTCATTGGCCCCAGGCCTGTCGACATAGCCAGGTTTTCAACGCTTTTCTGAGACTATTGATAGAGACTATTTACAACAGTTTGGCATTACAAGTGTAGATTTTTAACATTTTGACATCTGAGGCAATTCTTTTTTACATCTCCCTATTCTGAGTCTTGTTGGCATATATTTTTGGTTGGGGTAGGCTTTAAATAAGAATTTTCCTAAACTGACAGATATCAAATATCAGTTGCCATTGTATGTTACCAATCAGTCTATAATACAAGTCATACGTTTGCAAGCTGTCTATCCAATACCATGAAAATCTCAAGAGTGTTGCATGGAAATAACTGTGAAACAAGGAATCCCTCAATTATTTGTCAAACGCAATTGTGAAACCCTTGGTGTCAGATAATTGTATATTTTCAGGGAATATGTGGTGATATCTGATGTGATCAAACTATCTGCAGAATATCATGGGAATTTGAGTGGAATTCAGAAAAGAAGGGCAACTGACAAAGTAAAAACCTGTTTTTTATTCTGTAGATGGAACTGTTTAATAAGTTCTGTTCATTTCACCACTCCTTTTCTATATGAGTTGACTGCAATGCCTAGAAGTCTTAAACTGAAAGACTTAGGAGTTGCAGTCCCAGCACATCTGGAGGACATCTGGCTGAAGAATGTGGGTCTACATCATGTTGATTGATTGTAAGAAGAGGGTGATGGAATCTAAGTGCTTTGATCCCTCTCTAGTTTTCAGACAAAGCTCTAGCATGCTATCGCTTTCCTGAGGCTTAGTTTGGGAGATATATGCCAGAACAGAGTAACTTAAGTCTCCTTTGCTTCCCCCTTCTGTATTCTCAGATTAGACCCAGACTGCATAAGCCCCGATATGAAGAATTCCATCCATGTCGGTGACCGCATTCTGGAAATCAATGGCACACCGATCCGTCATGTCCCGCTGGATGAGGTGATATTTTTTTGTCAGTACTGACTCAGTCATCCTCTTTTCATTTTTGTTTCCACAATGTGGCCCCGTGCCTGTCAGGATGTATTGCCTCTCTTCTCAGCCTGCCTTCTCTATCTCCACAGATCGATCTTCTGATCCAGGAGACCAGTCGCCTGCTGCAGCTGACCATTGAACACGACCCTCATGAGATAATTGAAAGCAGCCCTCTTTCAGAGCTGCGCAGTCCCCTCCATTCGCCCAGCCACACACCTTGCCCAGACCCTTCCGCCATTCGCCAGCGCACTGTCATGTAAGGATTGAGTAGAAGATGGCTCTCTGAAGTAGATTCCCCTTTTTGCCCTCATGTTATAGAAATGCAACTAGAAAATAGTTAGTGTGCTCTTCCCTAGCCTAGTGCCCTGAACATTGTGTTGGGAAGTAACTTAGAGTCCACAAAGTCCCTGTTAAGGAGTGTGCAGAGCGACCCCTGAGTTATCAGGGACATGCACTTAGAAACGGGGTGTTTCAGCATGGCAACCAGTGGATAGGAGTAATGATCCAGTCACAAACAGATTCGTTAAAGTGTATAAAGTAGTTTACTTTTAGATAAATAGCACAGTCCAATTAAACAGTCCAGATAATACACGTTCAGTCAGTCAATATCAAGAAGTACAATAATCTTCTTACCAGCCTTCCTTTGTCTTACATCAAACAAAGATATTACAGCTTACAAACACATCAAACTATCATAGAGAAACAGAGCTTCACACAGAGCTCACTATCAGATACAAAGTCAATCACAAATGAATCAGCAGAGAGAATTCCAGAGCACTTTCAAACTACGATCTCTAGCTCCCTCTTATGGCAATCTTGAAACACCACATCCAATCAGAGTACAGCAATACATTTAAAGTTATAGTACTTGAATATATACAAACATAGATTGGTGGCTTGTTTATATATTAACAACCCAACCATTTGGACATAGTCCTAACAGTCCCCAGCCAGGTTGGCAGCCTACAAGGTATCAGGTTGAGGAAGGCGGCCTTGAAATTATAAATGTAGAGGCAGGCAGAAAAGGAGCCACTATGAGCAGAATCCCTGGCAAACCCAAAGATGGTGCCTTCTTAGCCAACTTCCATTTCTATTTTCCAGTCTCATGTTGGTTTTATTTACACATTGCCCTTTATATATTTACTGAATCAACTTATTTCCTACGCTAATGCAATTCACCAGACTGAAAGGAATTAAACGGACTGAGGGTATGTTACAAAGAAAACCTACCAAGATTAACTGAATTCAGTGTATTTCTGATACAACTGCTAAGACAACTGGATAAGTGTATTATTCATGCACTGTCCCTCTCTGCTTAATAATTTACAATTCCATCTGTTTGTGAGCTACACACCCTGGGAAATGTGTTTTTCCAAAGTATGTCAGATTCCTCCTTGTAGGCTCCTTTGCGTGCTTGCATTTTCTAGGATTCTTGAGTAAAGATGTTTTGAGCAAAGAGAAACTTGAGTAAAGATATTTTAAATTTGTGAATTAGTTATATCTTAGCAGAGGTCAGTAGATCTCAAGAGTAGAAGAGAATATATAACAGGGGTGTCAAACTTGATTTTATTGAGGGCCTCATCAGGGTTGTGTTTGACCTCGGGGGCAGGGGTGGACGTGGCCAGGGTGGGCATGGCTAGCTTGATGTCACTCATGTTGGGGGCGTCTGTGGTGGCCCAAGCAATCTGCCAACAAAAACAGGCTCCCGAGCTCTGTTTTCAGCACTGCCGACCTCCTGCCACCCTCTGCCAGCGAAAATGGAGCTTGGGTGACCGCATGATGCCCTCCCGTGTTCTGTTTTCGCTGGCAGAGGTCGGCAGGAGGCCGTCACGGCTGAAAACGGAGCTCGGGAGCCTGTTTTTCCTGGCAGAAGCACCGCGGGTCAGTCCTTTGCTTTTTCTAGAGCGGTCCCGCGGGCCAGTTCTAAGCACCCCATGGGCCAGATCCAGCCCCTGGGCCTTGAGTTTGACACCCCTGATATATAAGCTCAGGATTGAATTGTGTAGTCCTTGGTGCTCTCTGAGTTGGCTGTTTTCTTGCAGCCATTTCATTACTTAAGCAGTCAGTGTCACTAGACTTGTTTCCTAGTTGGGTAATGAAAGGACTGCAATCAAGCTCAAAGAGCACCAAGGACTCCAGTGATCTCAACAGTTCTGTCGCTTTATCAAATGTGGTTACTATGTGTTGGTGTGCAGTTGTAACCGATGTTCCCCTTAAGGCAAAGAGAGGAACATTTGCAACTATCAAAATATTGGAGTTTTTTTAAAGTTTTTTAAAAAATTTAAATTTCATTTTTACTTTTATTGCAACATATTCCATAACACTACCCCATGCCTGGCGTAGAAGCATTGCCATTTTGTCTTTGCCTCCCAACTGACTGTTGGATTCAGGAGACTCCCTTGAGCCTCTGTTAAACACTTGGTCTTTTGTGAGAAAAGCATGCCTGATGTACACCTGAGAAGAACATTTCTCTTTTTCTGCACAGGAGAAGCTGTAGCATTGATAAGTCACCTTGTTCCAGCTCTCTGGGCTCCCCCTCCTCCCAGAGGAAAGATATTGGTCGCTCAGAATCATTGCGTGTTGTCTCCCATCCTCATCGCATCTTCCGCCCCTCGGATCTCATTCATGGCGAGGTGTTGGGCAAGGGCTGCTTCGGGCAGGCCATTAAGGTACAGGTTTGGTATCAGGACAGCATTTTGTTGGGGATGTAATAAGGATACATTTTGTACAATGGCCTTTACTTACAAAAGTAGTAAACAATGTAAAAGCAGTAGAACTGTATAAATATGATTGTGTGACAAAAGCTAAAATGTTCAGACAATGATATTCTTTTGAATTACATACCGAGCATTGGAATGTGGCAACTGGACAATGTAAATGCATCCTCTGTGCTCCTACTGTGCCCAAGAGACTGATATTCCAGCACTGGAAAGAGAAACATATAGCCCCATTTACTCAATGGATTGAGGACTGATTGCACTTGCCACCCATGAGCAGATTGCCTATAGATAGACAAATGCAATCAAATATGAAACTTATTTACACTAAATAAATAAATAAGCAGTGTTCCAATATCTCAGGGGTTGCCACAAAGAAGAGGGAGTCAAGCTATTCTCCAAAGCACCTGAGGGTAGAACAAGAAGCAATGGGTGGAAACTAATCAAGGAGAGAAGCAACCTAGAACTAAGGAGAAATTTCCTGACAGTTAGAACAGTTAATCAGTGGAACAACTTGCCTCCAGAAGTTGTAAATGCTCCAGCACTGGATGTTTTTAAGAAGATGTTGGATAACCATTTGTCTGAAGTGGTGTAGGGTTTCCTGCCTAAGCAGGGGGTTGGACTAGAAGATCTCCAAGGTCCCTTCCAACTCTGTTATTCTAAAATACAATAGGTTAAAAAAGAGTTATATATACTGTTTATTTATTTATTTGATTTATTTGAGGTTCTTCTATACCGCCCTACTCCCTCAGGACTCAAGGCGGCGTACAACATTTTAGGGAACATGAAACAAATCAATTAAAAACAATTTAAAACAATTTTTTTTTAAAAAAACTGTACATATTAGAGATTCATATGGCCAACTCTTTGCAACCCCACGGACTGCAGCATGCCAGGCAGAAGTGGGTTCCTGCTGGTTCTAACCAGTTCTTTAGAACCGTTAGTAGTTCGGCAATGATGTCACAGAGCCGGTTCTGTCGGTGTCTCCGTGGGTGCCGCCATCTTGGATTTTGCTTCTGCGCATGCGCAGAAGCTAATTTTTTTATTGCTGAGGGTGCACATGTGCGTGCACGGCGCGACCCTGAGCAAACTGGCAGTAAAAGGATCCAGAACCCACCCCTGATGCCATGAATTGTCTCCCGGAGTTTCCACCAATTGATGTTCATTGCATCAGTGACCCTATCTAGACCATCTCATATTCTGCTATCCCCTTCTCCTTTGGCCTTCAATCTTACTAAACATCAGGGTCTTTTCCAATGAGTATTTGAGCTTCAGCTTCAGTATGTGTCCTTCCAAAGAGCAGTCAGGATTGATTTCCTTCATAACTGCATTAGTTAACTATATACTGGTAGTCCGTGATTTATGTGGGATGCTACAACAGTTGTAAGTATGAGGACAGGTCATAAATAACTTTTTTTCAGTGCTGTTGTAACTTTTAATGAACGTTTGTAAGTTGAAGACTACCTATATAGAATTATCACTGTTTACTGTTAAAATGGTATACTTATTTTTGCTGTATTTTATCTCACTTTTTTTAAAAAAAAAATCCCCTTTATGGTTTTTTTAAAAATAATGTATGTATTTTTAACTTTGTGTTTTTCTTTTTTGTCGCTATTTTAAAAACAATAAAGACAATAACATTTTAGAAGATACAGGCATGGTATTTTGTGCCCTTTCTACCAGCTGGATCTAGATTATGGCTCGATCTAGCCCAGCCTGTAGGTGGAATTTCTGTGTTGCACAGTCATTGTTCAATGACTCAGACTCTAAAAATCTGACTGAGGAGGAGATTAGACCAGCAGATCCATGAACATAATTGCATTATTTTAGCTTATCCTAAAAAATTGAAAATGAAAATTGGTCTATGCATATACTAAAAACTAGAGTATTCTAAGGCAGGGAGGGTCTCCAACCTTGGCAACTTTAAGACTTGTGAACTTCAACTCCCAGAATTCCTCAGCCAGCAAAGCTGGCTGAGGAATTCTGGGAGTTGAAGTACACAAGTCTTAAAGTTGCCAAGGTTGGAGACCCCTGAATTAAGGTGTGCCTCTCCTCCCTGCCTTTATCTTAGAGAGAATTAGGGTGAGTCAATTCTTCAAATTACATTCCTGCGTTGGACTTGTATTTTGTATTTTATTCTTCCTGTCTCTCAAGATTATTTTTACAGCCCATTAGAGTGACTCTTAAGATCCCTTGTAATTCTATGATTCTAAATGTTTCCTCCTCTAACAAAGCCCTAAATGCCATCTGCTTTCTTCATCAGGTGACCCACCGGGAGACTGGAGAAGTGATGGCCATGAAGGAGCTGATCCGTTTCGATGAGGAGACCCAAAGAACGTTTCTTAAAGAGGTTGGTTACTCCAGCTTAGTCCAGTGGCTAGATAATTTTCCTTTCTGTTGATTTCCTATTAGTATCATTTAAGTTTTTGGTTTTTTTACTCCCCACATCAAATTTAATTTAATTTAAATCTGTGTCCCTCTTCTTTAAATGTATATGGCAGGGGTGTCAAACTCAAGGCCGGGGGCCGGATGCGGAGCCGCCCTGGAAACAGCAAAGGACTGGCCTGTGCTGCCTTTGCCAGCAGAAACGGAGCTGGGGAGGGCTGCGAGCAGCCCGCCCGAGCTCCGTTTTCATTGGCAGAAGGTTTCAGGAAGCCGTCGCAGCCAAAACGAGTGATGTCGAGCTGGCCATGCCCACCCTGGCCACGCCTACCCTGGTCCCACGAGGTCAAACACAACCCTGATGCGGCCCTCAATGAAATAGAGTTTGACACCCCTGATATATAGTGATCCCTACTGTTTTGACACTGTAAGCAAGGATTTCTGGTTTAAGTTTCATACAGAGCATATGCTGTTCTATAATATTCTATGACAAGCTGTTCCTCCACAATATTTGCCAAAATCTTTCATTTTGTGAAGTCCCCAAAGTTTAGGTATGTCACGATGTGAATTTTGATTGTCAGCTGTGCTCATACACTGTACTCTATGATATTCTGAGATTCCCAGCAAAGCAAAGCAGCCACGTGATGAGTGGTCTGCGCATGTGTAACATTCCATTCATTCTTTCTTCCTCTTCTGCTGCTGTCCTTCATTGAAGAAGGACGTGTATTTTAGATTGCAGAAATGTAGTTCTTAGGTTTTATATTCTTTTCTACTGAAATAAATATTTTATTACTTAGACAATATTCTCGGGCTTTATTTTTGACAAGGATTAGATTCAAGGGAAAAAGATCTCATCACCTCTAGCCGTAAATTCAAATCCTAACAAGGTAGTTGCTACAGGGCTTACAGACAAGCAGGTAGTAGCCCAATGTTTTACAAAATTGACAATTTTTTCCTGATGTTGTATGCCGTTTCCTGTCAACAACAAGAGATTTTGAGGAATGCAGAATGAACTGTCTTGTGGTTTTGTTCCTTAGGTGAAGGTAATGCGCTGCCTGGAACATCCCAATGTGCTGAGGTTCATTGGAGTCCTCTACAAAGACAAGAGGCTGAACTTCATCACGGAGTACATCAAGGGAGGCACCCTTCGTGGGATCATTAAGAGCATGGTGAGGGCATAGAACCCACATCAGATCTAATGTAAGAATATTGAGCATCTGAGCAGAGGGAGGGCAAGCAGCAGAGCCAATCTGGCTGGGTTCACACAGCACAGTAAGCCATGGTTAATAAAACACATGTAGCATGTTGTGACCAAGCAGACTGTATTATGACTTAACGTCATTGGCGTAATTGACACTACATGTTAAAACACTGCTGCTTGAGCACAGACTGTGAATTCTAGAGCAGTGGTTCCCAACCTTTTTGCGATCGAGTACCACTTGGAGGTCCCATATAGTCGCCGCGTACCACCTGGTTCCAGAGAAACTAAATTTGATCAGATATCACTTTATTTCCATAGAGTTCAGAACAGTCACCGTTCCGCAACTGGATTCTCGGGCCGCTGGGACCAGGTGGGTGGCGTGTGGCAACAGTTGCAAATCGTTGCCAGTTTATCTTGTGTTAGGCAGTAAACATTTTTGTGAAGTAAAAAATAACTAACTAAAAATCGTTCATGACCCCGAAAGTGTTCGCGTACCACCTGGAAGGCCCTCGCGTACCACTAGTGGTACACGTACCACAGGTTGGGAACCACTGTTCTAGAGAGTATCAAGTTGCCCACCAAACCCAAAGAGAAATGCAATCCCATTCAGGATCAAAGACTGAACCACTCCACATTCAGGAGGGCCAAATATCTACAGCCACTCATTTGGTCTTGTCAGATTTAAGCCTAAGACTGTTCCTTCTCCACTCTCAAGACCAACTGGACCCATCTGCATAAAAAGGAAGAGAACTACTCTTCCACTGAGGGATCAGGTAGAATTGGGATGGTTGCTCTCTCCTAGTTCCACCAGAGGTCATCATCAAGCGTGACCAATATTGTCACAGTACTATTCCCCGGGTCTGAACCTGAACTGAATGCTCTTAATTATCAGCGAAGCTCTCACAACTGCATGTGTACAATCTACTAAGCTTAGTTAATAATACTCCATTAGGTTTTTGATTTAGAGTATTTATTTTTATTTTATTTATTTATTTATTTTGTCAACACGTGTACAAGATAACAGGTATGATATAAACATAAACAAAAGTAAAATATGTATAGGTAAATTTAGACAATAGGACAGTAGGACAGGGACGGTGGGCACGATGGTGCGCTTATGCACGCCCCTTACAGACCTCTTAGGAATGGGGTGAGGTCGACTGTAGACAGTCTAAGGTTAAAGTTTTTGGAGTTTGGGGAAGAAACCACAGAGTCAGGTAGTGCATTCCAGGCATTGATCACTCTGTTGCTGAAGTCGTATTTTCTGCAGTCGAGTTTCGAGCGGTTTACATTGAGTTTGAATCTATTGTGTGCGCGTGTATTGTTGCGGTTGAAGCTGAAGTATTCATTGACAGGTAGGACATTGTGGCAGATGATTTTATGAACTACATTTAGATCAGATCGAAGGCGACGTAGCTCTAAGTTGTCTAATCCTAAAATTTCAAGTCTTGTATTGTATTCTTGTATTTCAAGTATTGTGCAAACATGATTAATTCAGTAACCAACTAAAGTGTGTTTTGTGAACACAGTCATGAAAAGGATGCAAAGTCTCTTTCCTGCTACTCTCTCTTTCCTGATAGAAGTGAGATGCTCCAGACAGGTTTCACCCCAACTTTTCCAAATACTTCACTCACCAGCAACATTTTTCTTCCAGGATAGTCAGTATCCTTGGAGCCAGCGGGTCAGTTTTGCAAAAGACATCGCTTCAGGGATGGTGAGTACAAGTATGAATTTGCAGCAGACTGAGCCAGTAATTCTGTGGGGCATCAGGAAAGCATCTTACAGTTAACAGATTAACAGAGTTGGAAGGGACCTTGCAGGTCATCTAGTCCAACCCCCCCCCCCCAAGCAGGAGACCCTTACAGCTGCCTCTACCTAGGATCGAACTCACAACCTCCTGATTGTGAGGCAAGAACTCTACCTCTAGGCCACAGCAGCTGAATTTTTTGTTGTTGTTTTTTGCAGGAATCATTTTAAAATTTCCTTTCTGTCTTATTCACTAGCCTTTAAAAATATGTCAGCAGTCCATGAAAATTGCTCACCAAATGAAGCCTCCATAACTTGAGGCGTCATAGGCTTGGTAAAAATAACAAATCATGTTACTTGTGAGCTATCCAGAATAACTTACTGACCAGTCTTGTAAGCACAATGCTAGATTGTGTGGACTTTTCGAATCTGATTCAGTTGAGTTCATTTTTACTTGCTTATGAATAAGGGTGGGTGAAATAGATTTGGTTAAAATAAAAAAAATACAGTCACAATGTTTCCTGTCATAAAACAAGTCGGTCACTTACCCAACTTAATTTTATAAACTTTTTTGCATTGGTCATTAAGTGAATCTGAGGTTGTTAAGTGAATGCCGCTTAACATCGGTAAGCAAACCAATGGTTGACTATAGGTGCAGTTTTGCCAAAACCTGGAAGTGCCAGTTTTCGGCAAAACTGTAGTAAAATGTAATCACATGACTGTGGGATGGTGCAAATGGCCGTAAATATGCCCATGTTGCCAAGGATCTGAAGTTTGGTCATGTGATCATTTGAACTTCAAATCTGGGTCATAAGAACAGTAAATCTGTTGTAACTTAGAACGGTTGCTAAGCGAACCGGTTATAACTCAAGGACTACCTATATGCTAGGATAGGTCAAGTTTCATTCCAAAAATAACAACTCATTCTCCTATAAAATGGGAACAGTCTTATTATATGTATTAAGAGCATCCAGCAGTGCTGGATAAAGTGAAGTCAACCATATCCTTTTAAAAAAGAAAGGAATTATAAAAGAATTTCTAACTCTTTTTTTTCTCATTTCTTTTTATAGGCTTATCTCCATTCTATGAATATCATTCACAGGGACCTCAATACACATAACTGCCTTGTGCGAGAAGTAAGCTGGCACTGGTCAAATTTTAAATTCATTCATTAATTTAAGTTTTATTTGCATTATTTGGTTTGCTAAGTTTGTTGATTTTTAAAAACTAAAAATAATTTTTAAAAGCAAGGAGAAAATGTTGCTGGTTATATTTTGAAAAGGTAAGTTATGAAGGGTATCCTTAATTTTTAAGAACATCATCTTAAAAACAACAAAAGAAGAAGAGGATTATTATAGGTCTTGACTGTAACAATCTCTGATTTGTGAAAATATATAACATTTTAGGATGCAGGATCGTAGAAACCTGCCTCTGTTTTCAGATTGTACTTTGTTCCAAATCTCTGCTTTGTTTCAGATTACTGTGTGAATAGAAAGTGAGAACTTGGAACTAGTAGCCAAGTTCAGGTTTGTTCCCTCTATTGTCTCCTACACTTTTAACAAATGAACAGGTAGATTTCTCAGGGGCTGGCAGAAATTAATCCAAGACTGATTTGTGTTTTATCTTCCTGAAAGCTGAAAGAGGGAATTGTATATAAAATTACAGGATCAGAGAGTCGGAAGAAATCATTTAAGCTATCGGTATTGTTTTTCAACTTTGTCAAATTTAAGATGTATGAATTTCAACTCCCAGAATTCCTCAGTCAGTGCCAAGGAGCCAAGGTTGATAAACCCCAATTTACGCTACTTGGCCTAAATTGGTTAGGCTATTCAACCCTATTCAGCCTAAATCCCTGTCCACTGCTGGAATCCAGATTAAAGTATTTCAGATAATTGGCTGCCCAGTTTTGCTGAACACATTCAGTAAGGAAAATCCACTGCTACTTCATTAATGCTTCCACTATCAAATTTGCTCTTAATAAACTTTTTGTAACATTTAAATGAGAATTTGCCCCATCATTCCACTTTCTACACTCTGGAATGATTGTGAACAGCTCTTTACTTTCAGTGTGATATCCTTTCAGTACAATTGCATCACCCTTATTCAACTATTGAAAGGAGCCGAGGTGACGCAGTGGTTAAAAGCAGCACTGCAACCGATTTCAGCTGACTGCTAGTTCAGCAGTTCAGCTGTTCAAATCTCACCGGCTCAAGGTTGACTCAGCCTTCCATCCTTCTGAGGTCGGTAAAATGAGGACCCAGATTGTTTGGGGCAATATGCTGAACTCTGTAAACCGCTTAGAGAGGGCTGTAAAGCACTATGAAGTGGTATATAAGTCTAAGTGCTATTGCTATTGCTATTGCTACCCCTAATTCGGCTTTTATCAAGGCTAAATAAAATGGTGGGTTATGTACAAGATGTACACATACTACTAGATCATTTAAAATTTTAGTGACTTTATGTGTATCACATGCTAAACTTAATGTGATGCAATTGTGGTTAGCTTGGTTGTTATAGTCCAGAGGCTTAATATGTTCTGTAAATCCAGCTGGTTGGTTAGTTTATACTTCAATTGTATTCTACAAATTTAGAAAATGTATTACAGTAATTCAATGATCAGTTTTTGGGAGAATACCCATTTAGGATATTGCTTACCCTTGTTGTAGGAGATGACCAGGCTGAGCCTGAGGGAGGGATCAAACAAGTCATAAGTCACGAGTCCCTGCACACCAGGAGCGGGTTCCTAATTTTTTTACTACCACTCTGTGGGCGTGGCTTATTTTGTGGGTGTGGCTTGCCAGCCATGTGACCAGGTGGGCGTGGGCCTCAGGAGCTTGGCAGCGACCGGAGAAGCGGGGGGGGGCATTGCCCACCCACAATGCAGCCCCCCGCAGCGGGAGCAGCAAGACCGCAGCAGCGGTTCTTCTAGCTCCGTCCGGCCTGAATGCTTCTCCCCATTCGATGATCCTAGGCTCATGCCGCCCGTTCCACCCCCCTCAGCAGCTCGAGAAGTCTCGAACGTGCGAAAATGCCCGGGATCATCACCACGCGTTCGTGGTTTCTTGGACTGCTGAAGGGAGGGGAATGGAGATAGCTCCTGCCGCCCATTCTTTCAGCATCTCACGCACTCCCTCAGCCATCCTCCCCTGCTTGGACTCACTGTGAGGTAGGAAGGCAGCGCATGCGCAGTGCCGGAAGCTCGGCTTCTTGGCATGCGCAGAAGAAATTTTTTAAAAAAATGTAAAAACTTTTTTAAAAAAAAATGGCGGCGCCCAGGCACCGGCAACCGACCGCACCGGTACTGTGACATCACCAGCGAGCCGCTACCGGTGCTATAGAGTGTACCGCACCTGTAGGAACCCACCACTGCTGCACACCCACAAGAGATCTTAGTCCAGCCCACCTTGAATGCCTTCTTAATTCCCGTTCATTTCCCTTGACCGTTAGTAGCTCAGATTTTTGTAGAGAGCTTAAACTTGCAATAAATCTTTATACTCATTTGAACTGCCTGAATCTCTTGATTTCCACGGCATTTGACACTTGTATCGCCTCACTTCATATCAGGATTCTCAAATTTTACAATACTTTCACAATAATTGTGCAACTCCGGTCTCATAAGTAAAACTTTAAAAAATTCATTGGGGTAGGGATTAGGCAAAATACATGCCATGTATTTTAATAATTACATTAGTATCTATCAAACAAAGCAATGGTTAACATTTGCGGGGTTTTGCATGACATTTCCAGATGTCATTTTGCTTTGTTTGGCTTCAGATTCTCAGGGACTAGTGTTTCTGATAAATAATAACCTGAATTCAGTCTTTCCTGTTAACAAACAATGGATGGAGAAATTTTTAAATGTTCAATGCTGTTAGAAAGAAAGTGAGCCACTACAAACAAGAAAGTAATGACAGAAACAGAAGCCTGATTTAAGAAATTAATGTTTGAAACAAAGAAGTGAAAATAACTCTCTGCACTTCTTCTCACTTTGTTATATGGAAATGAGAACTGGCTATGTAAGGAGAAAAGTTGAAAACAGTAAGAGTAGACAACCAGTAAAACAAAAATATATGGGTTCTGAATGCATATGGATTGAATGCAATGGTGAATTTCAATGGGAAAGGAATTTATTGAGATGGTTTAATCATAGAGAGAATGAACAAGGATTGAATGGCAAAATGAAAACAGTAGGGTATGAGTGGAGGAGTCAAAAAAGGATTTGAAAGACAGGGAGTTGTGGTTGCAGAAAGTGTAAATTAGGCTTATTTCCCTCTTTTTCTCATCTCATTTTTGAAATTCTTTTTGGCTTACTATATGCTGCTCTTTTTCTGAGCTTTGCACAATTTTGCTTACTCCAAAAGGGAATAGTGTGGTTGGTATGTATGCAAAACAAAAAACCAAAAACCATGTGAAAGTATCAGATATAGCAAGTGACAATACTTTCTTGACTTTTATGTACACTGGATATTTTTAGTGTTACAGCTACTATCTTACAAAACCATTTTCTATTTTGACAGGATGGAAATTTAAAATAGATAAAATATACTGACATCTACCAACATGGACACTTCTGTAGATATTCCAAAGTCTGTAGCTATTCTACTACCTATTTCACCAGTGGAGATGCTGGAGACAAATATTTATTAGAAACGCCAAGCCCAACCCTGGAACCCTCTAATATCTGATAATAGTTTATCACACAATCAGTACACATTAGTTGTTAACATCCTGTAACAAGAATAACAAGAATTTTGTCTTTTTCAGTTGAATTAAACCCCTCAATCCATGAAAAAAAATAAAGCTAATTTAAAAACTGTAGTGACACTTTTAATGTAATAATAATAGTAGTAGATAAATTGAGTATAAAATAAGTTCATTTCAAAATAACATTCTATAACATTAAATAATATTTAAAATAATCAGGTTTGGCTGATATTTGTTTTGCTTCAAAAACAAGCCACATCGTTTGAAGGTGACATTGAGAACAACAAAAATAGTATTTCCTCTTTTCTTAAATACTGTCTTGCCTGCCAACAGCATTAAAGCATTGTAAACTGAAAGTGCTAAATCCACTGGATAATTAAAAGAAAGGGGAGAAAAGATTCTTTCTGTCCTTTACACAGAACAAAAGTGTGGTGGTGGCCGATTTTGGCCTTGCTCGGTTGATGGTGGATGAGAAGAACCAGCTAGCAAACCTGAAGAAACCTGACCGAAGGAAACGATACACCGTGGTGGGCAATCCTTACTGGATGGCTCCTGAGATGATCAATGGTGAGTTGAGCAGGGGAGTTGGTGGTTGGGATAGACCAGAGATGGGGAATGATGGCCCCTTTATAACTTGTGGACTTCAACTCCCAGAATTCCTGAGTCCAAAATGGCTGTCTCAGGAACTCTAGGAGTTGAAGTCCACAAATCATAAAAGAGCCATCATTCCCCATTCTTGGGATAGAGCCTCACCAGATCTGGCTTAATTGTGGTCAGCAACAAGGGAAACAAGGATCATGTTTGGGAAGCTGCCCACGAAGCCATCTCTGTGTAATGCGCAGAAGGAATAACCTTGAGGAATTTTTTCTGGGCGCATTGAAACTAAGATAAAATGGGCAGCAAAGAAAGGGGCAATTTCACTTACAGCTATTTCGGGACAGATTATCATGAGAGCTCATGGATCCTTAAGGAAGCCATTTTGTGGGAGCACCCATGAGTTGCTTTACAAATTCTAGATGAACTCACCAACTCCAAACCCTGGCTAGGACGTCTGGGCCTGAGAGCTAAATATGTTTTTTCGTCTTTTGTCATCTTTTTGCAGGGAGAAGTTATGATGAGAAAGTGGATGTCTTCTCTTTTGGCATCATCCTTTGTGAGGCAAGTCCCAGCAACATAAAGCATTCAAGGAGGAAGGAAGGGTTGCTAGATGGTTCTGTTGAGAAATCTAGAGGAACATTTCCAGAGAGCGGTTCTGACAGACACATGAAGCCAGCATTCACTATCCTTGTTCTTACATCCTTTGAAGGAAGGGTTGTCGAACTTAACCTCATTTTGAAAAGCAAGAGCAAAAACTGGAATGGCAAAAAAGAGGGGAAAAGGGATCGTTCTGTTTCTCTTGTTTGAGTTTTAAATGCGTCTGCATGCAACTCTGGTAGATTACACCAAAAGTGATGTGGTTTTCAATAGGGGGGGAAAAAAGGAGAGTCTTGGTTATGATCAGGACCTGGTGTGGTATATGGATCAGGGCTATCACATCTGAGCTGTAAGAATCCAGGCCAGTGTTTCTCATCCTTAGATACTTCAAGATATGTGGACTTCGATTCCCAGAATTCCCCTGGGAGTTGAAATCAACAAATTTTAAAGTGGCTAAGTTGGAGAAACACTGATTTAGACAATCACTAGATGGCAGCAGAGAGATGCAGAACACTGAAGAACATTTTAGAACTGCCACCTAAGGGTCATCTGGATGTTTTGCCTGCTTTAAGGTAAAGGTAAAGGTTCCCCCACACATGCGTGTTACTTGTTTCCGGCTCTAGGGGTGGTGCTCATCTCCGTTTGAAAGCCGAAGAGCCAGCGCTGCCCGAAGATGTCTCCGTGATCATGTGGCCAGCATGACTAAATGCCAAAGGCGCACGGAGCGCTGTTACCTTCCCACCAAAGTGGTCCCTATTTTTCTACTTGCATTTTTTACATGCTTTCAAACTGCTATGTTGGCAGAAGCTGGGACAAGTAACGGGAGCTCACTCCATTATGCAGCACTAGGGATTGAAACCGCTGAACTGCAGACCTTTTGATCGACAAGCTCAGCGTATTAGCCACTGAGCCACCGTGTCCCTTTTTGCCTGCTTTAGTAAGGGCTAAAGTATTGGACTAGGACTGGGAAAATTCAGGGAGGGATGGAGAGAGGGAGAGACAGAGACAGAGATTGTGTGTGTGTGTGTGTGTGTGTGTGTGTGTGTGTGTGTGTGTGTGTAGGTCTTTGGGTATTCGGGTTTTCTCCCGCGTGGAATTGGAAGTGTCTTGGCAACGTTTCGATGAAGTCTCATTCATCATCTTCAGGCTGGTGGTGATGAATGAGACTTCATCGAAACGTCGCCAAGACACTTCCAATTCCACGTGGGAGAAAACCCGAATACCCAAAGACCTACATACAAACACCCGCGAAAACCTCAGAAAACAAATATATATATATATATATATATATATATATATATATATATATATATATATATATATATATATATATATATATATATATATATATATATATATATATATATATATATATATATATATATATACATATATATATATATATACATATATATATATATATATATATATATATATATATATATATATATACATATATATATATATATACATATATATATATATATACATATATATATATATATATATATATATATATATATACATACATATATATATATATATATATATATATATATATATATATATATATATATATATATATATATATATATATATATATATATATATATATATATATATATATATATATATATATATCACACAACTCTGGAACATTGCAACAGTCATAAATATGAGTCAGTTTCCAAGCATCTGAATTTTGATCACATGGCCATGGGGATGCTGCAACAGTCGTAAGTGTGAAAACTGATCATAACTCACTTTCTTCAGTGTCGTAACTTTGAATGGTCACTAAGTGAACTGTTGTAAGTCGAGCACCATCTCTTATACCCCCCCTTAGTTTCCTACATGTAATGTGAGAATGATAATGCTAGCCTCATAGAGTTAGCATTATTGTAAGGATTACTCAGGCATATTTCTGCATATTTCTATCAGAGATATTGAAATGAAATATACAAATGCTATACGTGGACTTTTGAAAAGCCCTTGAGGCATCTGGCATGGGCCAGCCGATATTCTACTTAGCTCCTCTAAGTGGCTCAGTTTATCTCCAAAGGACCACCTTTGGAGACTTGTTCTAGATTGTTAACCAAGCCTAGATCAGTCCAGAGAAACTTCTAACAACTCCTTTTTTATTTTGCACAGATCATTGGAAGGGTCAGCGCTGACCCTGATTACCTGCCTCGAACCTTGGATTTTGGCCTCAATGTGCGAGGCTTCCTGGACCGCTACTGTCCTCCCAGTTGTCCTCCCAGCTTCTTTCCTATCGCTGTTTGTTGCTGTGATTTGGATCATGAGAAACGGTGAGCAAGTGGAAACAGACGTGTCAGACCAGAGAGTCAGGGGATCCCCTAGATAAGAGGGGGATAAGAGGATATGTGGCTTGGAGAAAGGGATGAGTCTTCCTCAGGGCAGATGGTCCAGCCTGGAAGGACAAATTAAGCCAGTGCTTCTCAACCTTGGCAGCTTTGAAGATGTGTGGACTTCAACTCCCAGAATTCCCAGCATGCTGCCTGGGGAATTCTGGGAGCTAAAGTCCATATATCTTCAAGTTGCCAAGGTTGAGAAACATTAGGTTAAGGCTTTTCCAGACTTCCAGTAAAATTCAGACTGTGAGAAGTTCAGCTGTTCCTTTGCTGCTCCCACTTCCAGTTTTGTATTTTTCTTTTGCAACTGACCTTCAATCTCACTAGATGAGAGCTAAGGTTGCTTCCAACCTTCCAAAAAACTCTGCACCAAGTGGAAGATACAACAGGTTTCTAACAAACCTAGCAGACAACTTTGTTTCCCAAAAAGTAGAGAAGGGAACAAGGGGATCAGCCATATTGGACTTAATTCTCACTAACAGAGATGAAATGATAGAAAGTGTTGAAGATACAGGAACCTTGGGGGCCAGTGATCATACAATATTGGAATTCAACATTATGCAAGTACAAGTAGTAGAACAAAGTCAAACTAGAGTCTTGGACTTTAAGAGAGCTAATTTCAATAAACTTAGAGCTTGGGAAGGATTCCATGGATGAGAATCCTCAAGGGGAAAGCAACTCAAGAAGCTTGGGAAATTTTGAAGTGAGATTATAAAAGCCCAGTCTAGTACAATACCAATGAAGAAGAAAAATAACAGCTCTCAAAAGAAACCAGCATGGCTGCATACAGAACTATCTGACAAATTGAAAGACAAAAAGGACAAGTATAAAAAGTGGAAAGAGGGGCAAATAACTAAGGCAGAATATCAGCAAATAGCCCGAGCCTGTAAAGATGAAGTGAGGAAAGCTAAGGCTCACAATGAACAAAGGCTTGCGACAAAAGTAAAAAATAACAAAAAAAGCTTCTTCCAACATATTAAAAACAAGAAAAAAGTCAAGGAAACAATTGGTCCATTGCTGGGAGAAAGTGGCAAGAAGGTGACAAGCAACAGGGAGAAAGCAGAACTATTTAACTCGTTTTTTGCATCTGTCTTTACACAAAGGAAAAAACAGTCCAACCTATCAAAAACACCACCACAAAAAACAGATTAGGAACACAAGTTAAAATAGGGAACAAAATGGTAAGTGAACACCTGTCTACCCTAGATGAGTTCAAATCACCAGGACCAGATGGATTACATCCCAAGGTTCTGAAGGAACTGGCAGACGAGATCTCAGAACCACTGAACTATATCTTTCAAAGATCCTGGAGCACCGGGGAACTGCCAGAGGACTGGAAAATTGCTGATGCAGTTCCCATCTTCAAAAAAGGGAAAAAAATAGATCCAGGAAACTACAGACCCATCAGCCTGACCTCAATACCAGGGAAGATTCTGGAAAAGATAATCAAGCAACGAATCAGCAAACACCTAGAAGCAAACAAAGTAATAACCAAAAGCCAACATGGGTTTGTCAAAAACAGATCATGCCAAACTAATCTTATTGCATTATTTGACAAAGTGACAAAATTAGTGGACCAGAGGAATACTGTCAATATAATTTACTTGGACGTCAGTAAGCCATTTGATAAATTAGCTCATAACCTACTACTAGATAAAGTAGAAAAATGTGGGTTAGACACAATCACCACCAGATGGATTTGTAACCGCACTCAACATGTAGTCCTCAATGGAACTGCATCTACATGAAGTATGCAGTGGAGTACCCCAAGGCTCTGTTTTAGGACCAGTACTCTTCCACATCTTCAGCAATGACTTGGACGAGGGGATAGATGGGGAACTCATCAAATTTGCAGATGACACCAAGCTGGCAGGAATAGCCAACACTCCAGAAGATAGGCTAAAGATACAGAAGGATCTTGACAGACTTGAACATTGGGCGCTATCTAACAAAATGAAATTCAATGGTGAAAAAAGTAAGGTTCTACATTTAGGCAAGAAAAACAAAATGCACAGGTACAGTATATGTGGTACCCTACTCAATAGTAGTAACTGTGAGAGGGATCTTGAAGTCCTAGTGGACAACCATTTTAATATTAGCCAGCAGTGTGCAGCAGCTGCCAAAAAAGCCAACACAGTTCTAGGTGGCATAAACAGAGGGATAGAATCAAGATCACGTGAAGTGTTAATACCACTTTATAATGTCTTGGTAAGGCCACACTTGGAATACTGCATTCAGTTTTGGTCACCACGATGTAAAAAAGTTGTTGAGACTCTAGAAAGAGTGCAGAGAAGAAGAACAAAGATGATTAGGGGACTGGAGGCTAAAACAGATGAAGAATGGTTGCTGGAACTGGATATGTGTAGTCTTATGAAAAGAAGGGCTAGGGGAGACATGATAGCAGTGGTCCAATATCTCAGGGGTTGCCACAAAGAAGAGGGAGTCAAACTATTCTCCAAAGCACCTGAGGGTAGAACAAAAAGCAATGGGTGGAAACTAATCAAGGAGAGAAGCAACTTAGAACTAAGAAGAAATTTCCTGTTAGAACAATTAATCAGTGGAACAACTTGCTTCCAGAAGTTGTGAATGCTCCAACACTGGAAGTTTTTAAGAAGATGTTGGATAACACATTTGTTTGAAGCGGTGTAGGGTTTCCTGCCTAAGCAGGGGGTTGGACTAGAAGATCTCAAAAGTCCCTTCCAACTCTGTTATTCTATTCTATTCTTTACTGTCTATGGGTCTACATAATGATGGAGCAATGCTTTCAACCTTAGCAACATGAAAATGTACGGACTTCAACTGCCAGAATTTCCCAGCCAGCAAGTAGAAGTCCCACATCTTAAAGTTGCTGAGATTGAGAAAGGACTAGTATAGAGAACTTGGAGGAAACTATTCTCCTTCTTATTAGATCCTGATCCCTATTCAGCATTTCTCCTATGTTTACCATGATTCTTGTCCTCTTTAAATGGCAAGTAGCCGATGCTCATATTTTTGAGGAACTGATTATCTGTCATCAAGATGTTTTTGACTCCTGGTGATTATGATTCTTGTCCTCTTTCAGTGGAGAAAAATATGTATATTCAATGGAGGGAAACACACACACACACACACACACACACACACACACACACACACACACACACACACACACACACACACTGGGAGTTCTGGAAGTCCATACATTTTCAACCTGCCAAGGCTAAAAAATAGTGTGATGCCTTCAGACTCCAACCCTTAGGCCACAGACTGGCACCAATTCACAGCACACCAAGAACCAGGCTGTGCAAGCAAGCAAAGCCCCATCCGTACACATGCAGGATCCAGGCAACATGCAAAATGCCCTCCATGGAACTGGTCCCTGGTGCCCAAAAGGTTGGGGGTGGGTGGGGGTGGGCTGCTCTAGGCCATTTGGGGCTTTTAGCGTGATCAAGCAAAACTTCTCACGTTCTTCTGCTCTTTCTCTCCAGGCCTTCCTTCAGTCGGTTGGAGCAGTGGCTGGAAGCTCTCCGCATGCACCTGGCTATGCAACTTCCCCTGAGTCCACAGCTGGAGCAGTTGGACCAGGCCTTCTGGGAGACACACCGGCGAGCTGAGAGTGGACTGTGTGCACATGCAGAAGTGTCTGAATGAGTACAGGAGGGGCAGGCAAGCAGCCCCGAGCCTGCATGTCTCTATTATGAGCTGGGCTGAAGAAAAGCTTCTCTTGTTGAGTCCTGCCACCAGCTGCACGCAGCTCACCAGCTAGAGCTGGTTTTTGGAAACAGCGACTGGGAGCTGGTTCTCCCTGCTTCCTTCCTTGGGGGATGAGTTCTGTGCCTGGCTTGCACAGAGATGGTCTGGGGCAGCCCGGGTTCTTGTAAATAGTCCTTGTGAATACATCCTTCTCCTTGCGCATCCGGCAAAGTGGAGGAGAAGAGAGGGATCCTTGACTCTCTCCTTGTACGCTTTGTGGTTGCGAAAAGCTTTGCACGCCCCGCTGAGCACATAAGCTTCTGTCATCAGCTGGCAGCTGCTCACAAGCTGGCATTAAGGTGGGGGCTGCTACCCTGTCCCCCCCCCCCAATACACCTCTACAGATCCACTTTAAAACCTTTGTCCTATAAAGTGGTGCCTTGGGTTTATATGTGGACTTGCATACTTGGATTCTCGAGCCCCACTTCGTTGTTCTGCGAATAGGCAACGGGGGATCTATGCGTGTGCTTAGCATGTGCTTAGCCTTTCCTTGGAAGTTGCAAGACTGAGAGATCTGTGCAGATATTTGGTCTCTGTGCTCCCTGGATCCAGTGTCTGACTACATTCACACAACATGTTTTGCCCAGTGGGCTGAAGATTGTATTTGCACAACATACTGAGCTTATTGCTACTCTTAACCTTGGTTAGGATTTTATTTTTTTATATAGCTTAGCATGTTATGCAAACCCAGCCTATTTAATTCATTTGAAGTTGATATATTGTGCAAATACACACACACACACACACACACACACACACACACACACACACACACACACACACACACACAAATAGCTCAATCCGGTAACCAGGTGAAATCTGTTATGTGAATGTAGCTCTGTCAATACCCACGTGTGCTGTGTGCATGTTTCACTGTGTGCACACCTTAGCTTCTTCCTTCCTTCTGTTCCAACCATGTTTGGCAGAAGTACATAAAGTCCAAGGCTGCTTTTTTTTGTGTGTGAAAAACTATTTCCTAAGCAGACAGTTTGCCCCAGAGAGAAGCTATAAGGTAGAGCTGAAACCGTCTCCTCTTACCCCTTCTCTGCTCCAAATTACCACCCCGTTTAAACTGCTTGCCTATTCTGGAGATCCAAATGCATGTTAAGGTTTTGCAAGATTTAATGTACGTGTGCACCAGAGGTGGGTTCCTGCCTCTGATTGCCGGTGCGGTTAATCGCTGAGTTCGGCGCAGAGCCGAAGACGGTGCTCCCGTTAGCGGAGCCGGAGCCTTCCCCGGGCGCTTTCCCCGCCCGCATGGATGCCGCCAATTGCGTTCTTTTGCCTTCTTCGCATGCCCAAAGCGTTCCGCATGCGCAGAGGGCAAAAGAACGCAATTGGCAACATCCATGCGGGCGGGGAAAGCGCCCGGGGAAGGCTCCGGCTCCGCGAACGGGAGCACCGTCTTCGGCTCTGCGCCGAACTCAGCGATTAACCGCACCGGCAATCAGAGGCAGGAACCCACCTCTGGTGTGCACATGCATACTCCCATGTGCTGTCAGGCCCTCGAAAAGGCAGTCTGCATTTCTAGCAGGACAGAAAGAGGAGGAAACAACTAATTCACCCTTCCAAAGGGAGATCTTTGTGCATAGCTTGAAAATCTAGCCAACTCTTTCCAGGTTCAGGATAGAACCATGGGATATTGGACCATGCACCAAAGACAAATTCCTTGTGTGTCCAATCACACTTGGCCAATAAAGAATTCTATTCTATTCTATTCTATGTGCACTCCCAGCCTTCCTCAGACTAGTGCCAGGCAGATTTGTTTTCACTACAATTCCCAGAACTCCTCAGGCAACATGGCTTTCAGAACTGCAACTCCCAGAATTCTTAGCCACTGGTCTGGAGGCCAGGCGAACAAAGGAATTCTGGGAGTTGCAGTTCCAACCCACCTGGTAAGTATTAGATTGGAGAAGGATGAGCTAATCTATGCCCCAGGGTCAGCAATAAGAATAAGCAAGCATTATTGGGACCTCATCTGGAAATGGGCAGCAGGTATTTTCCCCCTGGGTGATCAGCATAGCAGAAAGGAGTCTTTAGGGTAAGGTGACCAGACGTCCCGCTTTTGGCGGGACAGACACGCTTTTGAAGCATGTGTCCCGCGTCCCGCATTGTTTCCAAAAAGTCACGCTTTTTTGGAAAGAATGCCATTTTGAAAAGAAACAGCGGGACGTCTGGTCACCTTACTCTTGGCTCTCCTGCTCCCCCTCCGCCAGCGCTGGGCTGCTGGAGTGACAGGGGGAGAAAGGAGATCAGGAGGCGGAGGCGGATCACAACAACTCCAGCGGCAGCTCCAGGCAGAGAGAGAGAGAAGCGAGCGAGCAAGTCACTCCGGCCCGCGCGCCTGTATGCATGCTTGTGTGTGTGTGTGTGTGTGTGTGTGAGCGCGCGGGGCGGAGTGACTTGCTCGCTCGCTTCTCTCTCTCTCTGCCTGGAGCTGCCGCTGGGGTTGTTGTGATCCGCCGCCGCCTCCTGATCTCCTTTCTCCCCCTGTCACTCCAGCAGCCCAGCGCTGGTGGAGGGGGAGCAGGAGAGCCAAGAGACGCTGGGTTGGAACACCATCTCCGGGCTGCTCCCCTTCCCAAGCCGGCCCCGCTCGCTCGCTCGCTTGCCAGCCATCCAGCCAGCCCAAGCCACTGCCGGCTCCCGAAGGGGAGGCGGGAGGCGAGGAAAGGCCTCCCGCCTCCCCCACCCACCCACCTGGACACCAACATTTGTGTTCTTTTGCCCTCTGCGCATGCGCACAGCGCAAAACTCAAATGGCGGCTCCCCTAGAAACCCACCCCGTCAATGGTGTTCCACTTAAAAAAAAAAAAATCTGGTCACGTTACTTTAGGGGGAGACCAGCTAAATTCATTCCAACCAAGGATCCTCACAACTTAGAGGCATATTTTTGACTTACCCTTGTGGGTTGCGGGGCTACATGACTAAATGTCCTCTTGTGCCCCTGCATATTAAAGCCCTGTATGTCGTAGGCAGGAGAACAGGCCTTGCTTTTTCCTTATCTCGCAAGCTTTTTGTGGACATGAAACAGCCACTCAAATTGCTATTTGGAAAAAGGCAGGTTCCTGTATCATTCAGTGCAACAGGAAATTGGCTTGTGGGGGGAAACGGAGCTTTTTCAGTTCCTGAGAGTGCATTTGTAAGAACCTGAACCATGAAAGACTTCCTGGGTTTTCAATACTAACAGTGTGGGTGGCCATTGGGGGGAAAATAGACCATTTTCTCTCCTCCTGGCATTCTAGCACCCAGGACACACATTGGTTGTGCAACCAAAGTAGATCAGATTAACAGAGTTGGAAGGGACCTTACAGGTCATCTAGTCCAACCCCCTCCCCAAGCAGGAGACCCTTACATCTGCCTCTATCTAGGATCGAACTCTCAACCTCCTGATTGTGAGGCAAGAGCTCCACCTCTAGGCCACAGCAGCTGGGCTTACAAGTACAAGAGGGTCAGGCAGGAAGACTTGAAGGAGTTTAGCCATGCCAGCTGGGAAATCCCTGGAGACAACCTACCTCTGATTATTATTAGTGCTGGTAAGAAAAGTCAGGTCTAGATATCAGTTTCTGGGATTCTGGTTGTCTGGTTAGCTGCTGAAGGAGACAACATGGATCTTCCTAAACTCTTCCCAGTGGGCTCCTGTTCTTTTCAAGGGAACACCAGCATCTTTTTCATTTTAATTGAAGGCCATGTTAGAGTTATAGTTGGGTTTTTTTAGAAGGAAATACGGAGAAAGAAAACATTCCTTGCAATCTCAAAAATGAATTCCCTCCGTAGACTTGTGATCCAGCTTTGTTAAGTCCTATGTGCCAAACTTGCAGACAGATATCTTGGCTTTTTTTAAAAAAAGGTAAATTTCCTGGATCTTCTTACTTAGAAATGGGGAATTCCGCAAATTCAGAAGTAGGAAGCAGTTCTCCTCAGCCCATGGTGCATGTGTAACTATGCAGCTTCTAAGTCTTAAAATACATGGCAGCAGTTGTTACAGTAGGGTGGAGTGTCCCTAGACATCACATTGTTATAGGGCAATAATGGGTTTCACTTACCTTTGCTACCGGTTCAGAGATGTGCGTGCACATCTGCGCATGCCCAGATCGTCCGTGATGACGTTCGGGTGGTGGGCGGAGCTCCCGCCACCGCCTCTGCTACTGGTTCGCCAGAAGCGGGGCGAACCGGTAGCAACCCACCACTGTTATAGGGACTAAATCTAAAATAATTTGGAAAACAGATTCTTGTAGTACCATATTTCTTCTCTTCTCACTTCCCTGTCACAAATTGAAAGTATGCATAACATTCACTGTATGATCTGACGGATTTGAGGAAATGGCACAAAACTTGGACCTGAGGTGAAATTTCAAATATTTCTGATTTTTATCAACAAAGCCTGCCCAATATCTACGTTCATTCTTCAAAGAGTCAAGACTAAATGAAGAATCCCTATTTAAGAGTAGCGTACCTCACCTCTGTGTACTAGATTTGGAGAAAAACGTTTTTAAATTTTGATTTCGCATATCTTTAAAGCTTCCAGACTGATACATTATTTTATGAACATCTGTTAGAAAAGGATAATGCTGGTATTTTTGTGAAAGTGCATTTCATGTTTGATGCAAAAGATGACAGACCTTGCGTATTTTTTGAATGATCTTCACAGGGAAATGTAAGCAAGTATCTCTGCTCCATTGGCACTTCTATGTACATCTATAGAAATTGTTTTTCTTGAAGAATGTTGACAGCCACTTGAAACTGTGTCCCAGACAGAGGTGGGTTCCTACCGGTGCGGTCCAGTGCGCCGCTCCGGTAGGGACCCGCGGATTGCCCAATTTGCGCGCGATGGCTCCGGTGCCATCTTCGCCGGTCCATTGCGCGCCACCATCTTTTTAATGGAATTTTTCAGTGTTTTTTTTGCTTCCGCGCATGTGCGGAAGTAAAATCTCGCAAAGGGATGCGTGCGCACACAAGATTTCAGCGAGAGTTCACTTCCACGCATGCGCGGAAGCAAAAAACCACCAAGATCACACACGTGCATCCCCTCGTGAGATTTCGGCGAGATTTTGCTTCTGCACATGCGCAGGAAGCAAAATCACGCGAGGGGGCGTGCACGCGTAGAAAGGTAAATGCAACCCGCCCCTGGTCCCAGAGTGTGGATGTTGCATTTATACTTGTGTAAGGACCATGACACTCTGAGCCTGATGTGGTCTCTCCCAACTACGTCTGTAAGAGACACTTTTCTCATGGTTTTACCAAGAAACAAGAGAGGCTGGAGGTCTGCAGTAGAGGGTGAAAAAGGAATCAGTTTCCCCCAGGTTCAATGTGTCTCTTGGAGAAGAGGGTCCCTTTGTTATTTGATGGCCTAAAAGCCATTTAGAAGTTCTGACTTCTAAATTCATGCCTGAAATCTTGGTTTTATACCATGTTTGATTGTCATCGTCATTATCTTGTCATAGTGAACTCGCTGGCTTCCTATCCTGCTCCCCATTTTAGGGATTCTGGTTTCCATCTTCCATGTGTTTCCCATGCTGTTCCCCTAATTCTTTCACATTCTTCAGGTGCTGCAGAGTGCAGCCAGCATGTGAGCCGTTTTCCTGAGTCAGGCAGCTCTTCCACGTGACTCTGGCACACTTGGGGTTGTGTAGTCCACTCAGGGTCATTGCTCTGTAACATAACTGAAGAGAAGAGCTTGTATTATTTGTTCACTCAGTCAACCTTGGTGAATTGGGGAGTTTATCATATTATCAGTCTGCCTCAGTTGTCTTTAGGAGAAGTGTTAAGGAAAGGAACATGAATTAGACAAAGACTGTGAAACATTTATACGCACTTTGAAAATGAAATGTGATGCCCTCTCTGACGACAATGATCAGAATTCACAAAACTGTGATGTAAAATTAATTTACATGGAAATAATAAAAGTCCTTCCACTCCCTTGTTCTAGCCACCTATGATTTTCTTGATGACATTTTTATGGAGGGTGTTTGAAAGTTTTTCAGATCCCTTTGCTGGCATTCAGGAGGACAGCTACACAGAGCTATGCTCATTGATCTGGATCCACTCCTTCATTCCTCCATTCTTAAGAAGTGGGCAAATCTTAAACGTGACCCCTGTGCTGCCTTGGTCCAGGAAACCAAAGTCAACATCATAGATGTGGGGTGAGACTTGCCAAGCTTGTCAACTCTCGCCTCATTCCTAATATTCTAGATAACAATTATCAAGCCACTTCCTGACTTAGTCAACAATACTGCGCTTCCTTAAAAGATTGTTAGTTGTTTGCAAGGCAATAATGCAGGTGAAATATTGGAATTGCTTCAAATGACCTGGAAATATATATTTTTACCTCAACCTTTATTCTGGGCCTCTATTTTCAGTTTTTGTTTCCCTTCAGATCTGAATTTCCAACATCTTAGAGCCCTACTGTATTTTATTATATACTAGAGGACACCAAGGATGCTTTGTATAAAATACATTAATTGAAATCACCATGTGTTCTTGTTTTTTTCAGGAAACTTAAAAAGTGCACATCCTCTTCCCAGCATTCTTAGAATGTAGGTTACATTAGAGGCCAAGCCAGAATTAAACCCGTTTCCCATCCTGGCTGGTTACAAGGTTATTTGTTTCTTCAAGCCTGTTCATAAGGTTCTGGTTAATCTGTGATATGAGCAGGCAAAATGAAACATGTGATTAGTGTATTGGCACAGAGTAACATAAGCTGTCAATTTAGGATTGGGAGTTCAGTGTCAAGAAATATTTTCCTTAACTCTTTTGGATATGTTCCTTGCTCTATTCTTACAAGTCTTTCTCAACCTTGGCAACTTTAAAATGTGTGGACTTCAACTCCTTGCTGACTGGGAAATTCTGGGTATTGAAGCCCACACATCTTAAAGTTGCTAAGATTGAGAAACATTGCTTTGGAAGCTGCACTGGACTTCCTTCAGCCTGGCAGCAGGGGCACATCCTCACACCTGCATTAACATGTGCGCCTCCTGTCCTTGATCTGGGAAGGAAGTCCATCAAAATAATTTGGACTCTCAACCATGTTTTACTTCTCTTCAAGACTGAGAAGTGAAGTGGTTCTTGCAGACTTAATCTTTGCTGCAGAGTAGCAATCTTTGGATTCCTCAGCTTCCTTTTCCCTACCACACAGCATTCACATAACAGTGGGAATAGCAACTCCCATTCTGTGTAACATGCCAGGAAATGTTCAAAGGGGCATGTTCACACGATGCCACCTCCAGGCCAGCCTAGAGCAGACAGGCACTCAGACGTCTGTAGTGGTACCACTGGTGAGGTGGAGTTTTCAAAAGCTTAGAGTTGGCTTGGAACTTTCTGTACAAATAATCTATCAATTTTCCAATTATTTGAGATTACCTTAAATCGGGGGTGTCAAACTCAATTTCATTGAGGGCCGCATCAGGGTTGTGGTTGATCTTGGAGGGCCAGCTGGGCGTGGCCAACTGGATGGGTGTGGCCAGCTTGACGCCATTCCCCAAACTGCTGGAATGTTTCCTCTTTGCATTGGGTAGACCTGGCCGAAGCTACAGTGGCCCAATGTTTCCTCTTCGCATTGGGTAGACTGGGCCAACGCAATGCGGGTAGACTGGGCCGAAGCGACGCGGGCCGGCCCCTTACATTTTCCAGGACTGCCCCGTGGGCTGGATCCAACCACATCGTGGGCCAAATCCGGCCCGCAGACCTCGAGTTTGACATCCCTGCCTTAAGTCTAGGAATAAGCATATTTGTATTGGAATGTCCTTTCTGCACACTGACCTGAGCAATGGGTCCTGAATTTCCCTGGCAATGGGAGCCCTGGATGGTGAATATGCTGCTTCATTGCCTTGGCTGATGACTGTTCCCAAAGTGTCTTCTGTACCAAATACTGTAGAAGGCCACTTTTCAAAGAGTATCATTTCCCCACTGTAGGAAAAGTACTTTCCAACCCAACGACATACATTCTATAGTAGATGTGGGTCTCTTGCATGAATTGGAGATCTCACTGTTTTGATGCAATGCAATCACAGGCCAATCCCCACCATTAAATCAAAGAAGACTTTCATACATCACACCTGGAAAAGACCCCTGCTTTGGCTCAATTTAAAAAAAAAACTCAAGTCTCAAACAGGCTCTTTGAAATTAGCTATTTTTATTTGTGGGATTAAAAAATAAACTACTAGAATGTATAAACCTATATATATATATATTTTACAACCCTTCAATAAATATTTCCCAGCCCGAGACAACAGATAGAATTTTTCTCTTTTTTTAATAGGAAAATACCAAGATCTGAAAAATGAATAAAAGCAGAAATGCTGTTTGGGGGTTCCTAAACATCCTACAACTCTCTCACACACACTCATCTTTTGTTACTCCTGGGATTAACCCAGCAATTAAGGCAGTGAGAATAAAGGAATACAATGTTTTGGAAGCATTGTTGAGAGCACACAATACTATGCCTTCAGGAGCATCCACGGGACGGGAGGGAAGAGGGAGAGGAGTTAAAAAAGCAAACTCCACAATTGTGTGTTCAAAGCCCTGTCTCTTTTTTACACAGGTTGTGATGCAATACACAAGGGGCAGGGTTTCCAACACATAGTTGCCAACACCCTCCTGAATGTATTAAAACCTCCCCCCCATACCACTGTATGCATTCCAGAATCCCAGCACTATATCTAATAGCCATCATGTTTTACGCTTAGCATCTAACCACAGCAGCTTATCTTCACAACATGAAGGTTAGAAACTTAAAAAAAAAAAAGACTGAAAAGAAGAAATAATTTTGGGGCGACTTCCTTTAGTTTTCTGCACTTTCAGTTATGGCACAAGAACAGTCCTCTTTGTATGCAACACGGAAGTTGGACTGGAGCGAAGGGGGGAAATTGCTTGTCTGAATGTGCTAATGGTCATCCTTGTGGACAGCTGCTTCCGCTTTCACTATGCCTCGATAGGAAATAATAAAATGATGTTTAAATAAGGTTATAAATAGTGATACTTTAGAGTAGGTATTTGCCTTCATCTATGTAAACTATTCAGAAGTGCAAATGCCATCTATGTGTCCTGGACTCCAGGGGTCACCAACCTTTCGAACCTCAGGGACCACTAAATTCATAATTTTAAATCCCGCGGACTACTAATATGATTTTTTTAAAAAAAGATAAATAGTATTTAGTGCAATATTAAAAATGCAGATAATTTTTCTGCAGACCACCAACACTTTCTCGTGGACCACCAGTGGTCCGCAGACCACTGGTTGGTGACCACTGTCCTGGAGGATAAATTAATAACAAAAAGTAATCAATAATTAAGAAAAAGCACATCATATGATAGTATCACAATATCACAATAGGAAGATAATTATAGTTTCAGATAGAGGACAGCTTAACAGTACCAATCAAAAGCTTCCCCATTCCCAGTTTTTCTTCACGTTATAGGGGGGAAATAGAAGAGAAATACAGGGTGTTTACTAGTGAAAATTACATTCTCATCCCCCCCCCCCCAATAATATTGCACAAACAAACCAGGTTAATTGCACAAGAAAAGCCTTAACTGGAAGCACCTCTATAAATATTGAAGCCAAGAGTATGGGGTCAGCCTCTGTAATAGCAGTTTGCTCTACCAATACTAGCAAGTAGTAATATTTCCTCCATGCAATGAAAAACATGTTTCTGCATATCAAGATATCTTTAAAGCACAGAAGCAGGCCAGGTTACGCTAGGCTAAGGCTAGGCTTTTCCCCTATCCTGGTCAGTTGGCAATCCTATTGCATTTGGAGCTGGGTGGAAAGGACTGGTTAAGATCTAAGGATTTCTTATTTCCAAACCTGCGATTTTAGGGCCTTTCTTTAACCAGAAGTTTCTGCAGGTTATGTTATAATAGTTACTATAGAGATGGTTCTATGATGCCCAGTAGGTTCTGAAACTTCTAGAGAAAATAACTAATATCCTGCTATTCTTGACCCAGCTTACAAGTCCATGTGGATCTGGATTCATTGACATTGTGGCAGCTATTATGACAGGCAGCTTATTAGAAAAGAGAATGAGACAGAAGGGTACTAACAGGTATCTATCAACAATTGACTCCTACAGAGCCTCCATGGCTAGAGGAAAGACACCACTAATTACCATTGCTACTAACATGAGAGCTTTGGTCTGATCCAGCATGTTCTCATGCTGTGCTGGCCTCCAAATGAAAGATTGGTTGCTTTATTCAGAAGCATCATCTTTTTGCTCCAACAGGTTCGTGTCCTAGGCTACTCGCTTGCACTTTGAATTCCTCTCCATCCTCTGCCAATCCTTTTGCTTCTCTTTCATTGTGGAGCCTACAGGGAGAAAAAGCCCCGTTTAACGAGAGGCCATCCATACTTCAGCTCCAAACTGGAACAGCAGGTGGCTTTCATGGGGCTGCTGCACCCGTATCTTCGGTGAGATCCGATCACCTTGGTTTTCTCAGGGCACTTTCCATCCGCACCACTCCTTGAAAAGAGTGGCTTGCTGCCCTGGTTGCCCATCAGGGGTTCTAATGGTCCTTCTGAACAGCCTTGAAGTGATGGAGACCTAGAAGAATTGATGAGTTGGCTGTTTTTCTTCTGAATCTCACCAGCATTTTCTGTGAGCCACGAATCAGCTGGTTTGAGAAAGATGCGTAGCTTTGTTCTCTGGGATCTTCTTTCAAAGCGTAACGGCAGCATGCATCATCAGCAGAGACGGAATTTTTTTTGGAGATTTAAAAGACTGATTCCCATAAGAGCAGCAGCATGCAGATTCTATGGACTGATCCCCTCCACAGAGGGGAAAGTGCCAAGCATTTTTTTTCAGACTTTTAGGGTAATTTCCATTTGGAATAAGCCACACGTTACAAGATCCACTTGCCGAAAAGTCCTAATTTAGGTGTCCTTGACTGAGGGTATGAGCTGATACATATTCACAAGAGAGACACAGTCACTTAAGACACACGGGAAGGAACGATTTCGAATGAAACTGAATATTCCTTGCAAGGAGCTTGGTTACTTTGCACGTCCACCAGCAGCTGGGTATGCATGGCTGTGCGTGGGACAGTAAATTTCTTTTTATTTTATCTTACCTTCATAGCTTGAAAAACTTAAAATAAAATTAATAATATTAGCTTGCAAAAACTATATTAACTCCCATGTTTTGACTCTCACTTGTGAGGAGCTAAAAATAAAATGGAACAAAATGGAGTTTTTGCAAAAGGAGTGCTCATGTATTTCAGTCAAAAGTTTCTCAGTGCAAGATTCAGGCAGCTCCCATTCATTTCAAGGGCACTAATCATGAGAAATTTAATTGCTGGCCAGGATGGTTTTTTAAAAGCAGGGGTCTCCAACCTTTGCTGGCTGAGGAATTCTGGGAGTTGAAGTCCACAAGTCTTACAGTGGCCAAGGTTGGAGACTCCTGTTTTAAAGCATTCCCAACATCTGATGCGAGGCTGAAAGTTCTCAGTTTTACCATCTTATAGATCGGAATTTTGTCATTTCATCTCTCGTGGGCATATATTTTTGCCAATAATTTCAAGACGGACTTGGAGAGAATATCGTGTGTTTTGTGTGTGCCTGCTTTTTTTTACACTAGCATCTTTTTTTACGACTGGGTTAGAAAGGAATCTGAGCAGAATCTTGTCAACCGCAGTTTGCTGGCACACATTATCATAGTCTGCCTGTGAGATGAGAGTTAAGTTTCCTTTCAGTGCTGTGATTGCAGAATAGTTCATCCTCTGCACTTTACAGAAAAATCACCACAATGGTGATCAGTAGCCAGATTGGATGGAGAAAGGAAAAGTTCCCGCGTGTTAGAAGGTTGTGGTAGCATCTTGAAGCCTTTCTGAGTTTCTCATTTCTTAGAGGGGTAAGTAATTGTAGAACTTTGGTTTTAAGGCGATCATTGCAGCAATTTATGTTTGACGAGGACCAAGTACTGGAGATGGGGTGAAATTCAGAGGGATGTAAACATTTTCTGCTTTGGAAGGTTGCCAGCCAGCAGGGACAAAAAAATATACTTGGGGGGGGGGCGCAATTTATGATTACTATGAATCTTCCATCTGCTGTTGGATTTTCTGCAACCTTTCCTGCAGTCTTCGTAGCTGAAAGGAGAAAAATAAACCAGGAATGTATCTGCTTAATTTTTCTGTGCAAACTGAATGCCCAAAGCAACTTTCAAATTAAATACCTCCCCCCCCAAAGTACAAAATTGAAAATAGCAAAACACATACTTTACAAGACAAATTAACAAACTGATCTGTAAAGGGCTGTCTAAAAGAGACATACCGTATTTTTCAGAGTATAAGACGCACCGGAGTATAAGACGCACCTTAGTTTTGGGGGAGGAAAACAAGGGGGAAAAATCTGCCTCCCAGCAATTTGCCTCCCAGCAAACAGCAAACAGCAAACAGTACAGATGATATACACTGTTTGCTGTGTATTTCTGTGCATGTGTGCCTGACCCATAGAAATATCAAAGAATTGGAGAAATGTACATTATGGCAGTATATTAATGCCAGAAAGTTTTCTTAAATTTAGTCACACTAACTCCTCCCAATTATTTAAATAGATCTACTCCAAACATGACTAAATCAGGGTTTAACTCAGCTGCCTTATCTTAATACTAAAATAGGACACTGTTACATTTCAGACTATACTTGTACAGATTCTGTTAAAATTGATGTGGCTTTCTGGAAGTATACATTCTCTGCTATTTAAAAGAAGATACAAAAGCACTGGGCCTCTTCAGAGCAAGCATTTATTTTAAAAAGCTTCTTCATTTTGTTAAGTTGTCTAGAACAAGAATAAAGCAGTCTTTAAAAAATGTCTAATAATTTGAATATTCTACAGACATTTATAGTTATATAGTGACTTACCTCCTTGCATCCAGTTTCAGCAGTCTGAATAGCACAAGAAAATAAAATTCTGCCTCTGCCTCTCCCTCCCAGCAGTTTGCCTCCTTGCAGCTTTAGTTTCAGTTTCATTTTAGCACGTGGCCGGGCCTGCTGCCTCACTCAGCTGAGAGTCGGGAAGCTGATAATGAGTTGCTTGGCTTAACAGGCTCTGTTATGTTTGCTGCAAGGAGGTAAATTGCTGGGAGGCAGAGGCCAAAGGGTGGGGGTGGCTGAGTGGGGCTCATTCGGTGTATAAGACGCACCCAAGTTTTCACCCTCTTTTGGGGGGTAAAAAGGTGCGTCTTATACTCTGAAAAATACGGTACTTAAACATGTCTTATAAAACTGACAAGGGTAGAGGTCAAATGTAGCTTAGAAGGAATATGTTCCACATCCACAGGTTTCACTGCTGAGAGTCAAGCAATGCACTGTTGTCCTCTTTGCCATAAAACTGTTTCTCAAGCAACTTTAAGAGGTGCCAATTCTGCTCTCAGAATTCTGGGAGTTGAGGTCCACACCTTGTAAAGTTGCCACGGTTGAGAATCACTACCACAGATTCATATTACACAATGGCAATAGCTAGTCCCCACCCTCACCCTGGTTTGCACGTAATAAAGAACCCATATCATTCTACCTTACAGAACAATATATTATTATTATGAGCTGCAGTGGCGCAGTGGTTAGATTGCAGTACTGCAGGCTACTTCTGCTGGTTGCCTGCAGTTTGGCAGTTCAAATCCCACCAGGTTCAAGGTTGACTCAGCCTTCCATCCTTCCAAGGTCGGTAAAATGAGGATCCAAATTGTTGGGGGCAATATGCTGACTCTGTAAACCGCTTAGAGAGGGCTGTAAAAGCACTGTGAAGCGATATATAAGTCTAGGTCTAAGTGCTATTATGCGAACTCAGAATACAGATTGAATCAGTAGCCAGATGAAGTGCACTGTACCTTTAATGTCACCAAGTTTAATGGACCCTGGAAACATTTTCCCACATTTAGAAAAAAAAAAGTGGGAGGCAGAATTTTGTTGTTGTTTCTATCTGGTTCATCATCCTGCCGTTTACTCTTTTTAAAATTGTTTTCAATAATTAACAGGACAAAAGAATAACGGAGCTGGAAGGGACTTTGAAAGTCTTCTAGTCGAATCCTCAATTGGTGAACCACCCAGAGTTGCTGAACGTCGGAAGCATATAAATGTAGTTGTTAATGAAAGTCATAATCGCAACCCCTGGGAAAAGGACTAATGATGTCACAAAGCCTTGCTCATTCTCTCCTGGTAAAAAGACTCATGGGATACCAGCTACTTCTTAGAGCAGTGTTCTTAAGTCTCAGCAACTTTACGTTGCATGGACTTCAACTTGCAACATTACCCAACACCCATATTAAAGGTAGCCGAGCTTTGTTTTTGATCTAATTATTATGATCAAGTGGCCAGAACCACCACTTTTTGCTGATAGAATTGAGTATGTTGGGGAAGCAGAAACGTGAGAACAGGTGGGATGTGCAAATGTGCAAATGCACTACTCAGGTGACCCTGAGGACACAGACAACCTCCAAGTGGCCCCAACGACCCCCTAAAAGAATGCAAATGACCAGTTGTCTGCAAGGAATATAAATCCTTCCATTCCCCACCAACCAGCCTAGAGCTGAAGAAGCTTCTTGGATGAGAAGCGAAACGTCTTCAAAGAAAAAACAAGAAAGTTCAGCTGCCTCTTGAAAAAGCACCTTTGGGACAACCATGATCTGGATGACTGAGAATCTCCATAGACACAACGTATGAACCTACTGTTAAAGAAACTGGTTAGCTTGATGTGTGAATCTGGCTTGTACTGAGCTAAATTGAGCAAAACCCCAATGTTGTAAAATACAGCACTCTGTACAGGTAATCCTCGAGTTACGACTACAATTGAGCCCAAAATTTATGTTGCTAAGTGAGATATTTGTTAAATGACTTTGCCCCATTTTACGACTTTTCTTGCCACCGTTGTTAAGTGAATCATTACATTTGTTAAGTTAGTGACACGGTTGTTAAGTGAATCCAGATTCCCCTCTGACTACTCGTCAGAAGGTCGCAAAATCTGATCACGTGACGCCAGCCCACGTCATAAATATGAATCATTTGCCAAGCATCTGAATTTTGATCATGTGACCATGAGGATGCTGCAACAGTCGTAAGTGTGAAAAATGGTCACAAGTCACTTTTTTCAGTGCTGTTGTAACTTTGAACAGTCACTAAATGAACTGTTGTAAGTCGAGGACTACCTGTATGTTTCTGAACTTTCAAGCACTGGCAATCTCGCCCAAAACAGTACCCCGTTATTCACCTCCTCATCCTTCTCCCGGATCAGTTTCTCTGTCTCCGAGTCTGGCACCGTGGGCGTGGTTGGGATGGGGAAATCGGTCCCACTTTCTCGGGTTAGCTTGCTGGGTTTTTTTTTCCAAAAAACAAAACCAGAAAAGAAATAAAAGAGGAGGAAATACATTAAAGTGTTCTCAGAGGAAAAAGTGGAAAAAAATATGCTTGGGTATGAAATCCCACAAGATATCCCATTTGCTTCCCAATCAAACTGCTGTATTTGGTTTCCAGCAAATCACTTCTGTCACTTATTCCATGATATAATTCTATATCTTGGAAATAAATCAATATCTATGGCTTCCCGCAGCTGTTTGAGGTTACCTTGCAAAGGCAATTAATAGTTTCATATTCATTTTTGGGAAAACTTCCTGATGGCAAGAATGGTTTGATGGTGGAACCAGGGGTGAAATTCAGCAGGTTCTGACAGGTTCTGGAGAACTAGTAGTGGAAATTTTGAGTAGTTCAGAGAACCGGCAAACACCACCTCTGGCTGGCCTCAGAGGGGGGTGGGAATGGGGATTTTGCAGTATCCTTCCCCTGCCAAGCCCACCAAGCCACGCCCACAGAACCGGCAGGGAAAAAATTTGAATTTTACCCCTGGGTGGAACCAATTATCAAGAGAGAAAGTAGAAGAGAGGCTGGATGGTTATAAGTCTGGGATCTTTTGTCGGGATCTACATAGAAAATGGGTGGAAGATAGGACTTTTAGGCTAATGGCCCTTTCCAAATCATTTTGAACAATCAATCAATCAGAATGGAGCTGGAAGGGACCTTAGAGGTCTTCTAGTTCAATACCCTGTTCAAGCAGGAGACCCTATACCCGTGGTGGCGAACATATGGCACGCGTGCCAGAGCTGGCACGCGGAGCCATAGAAGCCGGCAGGCGACGGTTCCCACCGGCAAACCGGAAGTGCGAAAAAACGCACTTCCGGTTTGCCGGTGTGCTGTTTTTTGCACTCCGGAGGGTTCAGGGAAGCTCCCTGAAGCTCCGGAATGCAAAAAACTACAAAACGGACAAACCGGAAGTACACTTTTCTGCACTTCCGGTTTGTCCGTTTTGTAGTTTTTTGCATTCCGGAGCTTCAGGGAGCTTCCCTGAACCCTCCGGAGTGCAAAAAACAGCATACCGGCAAACCGGAAGTGAGTTTTTTCGCACTTCCGGTTTGCCCGTTTCGTCGTTCCAGGCTCTGGTAAGTGGGCCTGTGCGGGGGTGGGGGTGTGTGCGCATGCGCAGGAGGCAGCATGGGGGGGTATTGTGCGCATGCGTGGGGGGGAGGGAATGGGTGTGGGCACGCGAGCGCGCCCCCCCCCCTTTTTCGGCACGCGAGCCGAAAAAGGTTCGCCACCACTGCCCTATACCATTTCAACCAAGTGGCTGTACAGTCTTTTTTTAAAAACCTCATGATGAAGCCCCTACAACCTCTGGAGGCAAGCAGGATTCCACTGGTTAATTGTCCTCACTGTTAGGAAGGTTCTCGTTAATTCTAGGTTGCTTCTCTCCTTGATTAGTTTCCATTCATTGTTTCTTGTCCTGCCTTCTGGTGCTTTGGAAAATAAATTTGACCCCCTCTTCTTTGTGGCAGCCCCTCAAATACTGGAATACTGCTATGTCACCCTAGTCACATGATGGCGAGCCTATGGCACGCGTGCCACAGGTGGCACGTGGAGCCATATCTCCTGGCACGCAAGCCGTTGCCCTAGCTCAGTTACAGCGCGCATGTGCGCACTGGCCAGCTGATTTTCGGCACACGTGGAGGCTATTGGAGGGTGTTTTTGGCCTCCAGAGAGCCTCTGGGGGGGGCGGAGAAGCCTCTGGAGCCTGGGGAGGGCAAAAAATGGGCTGACTGGGCCCACTGGAAGTTGAGAAACGGGGGAGCGGGGGGGTCGTGCATGCAGGCGCGGGGGGTGGGGCAGGGTGGGGGGTCGTGCGCACATGTGCAGGGGGCGGGGCGCAGGGGGGCATTGAATTATGGGTGTAGGCACACACTTTTGGCACCCGAGGAAAAAAAGGTTCGCCATCACTGCCCTAGTCTTTGTTTTCTCTAGCCTGGCCATACCCAATTCCTGCAACCATTCTTCATATGTTTTTGTCTCCAGGCCTTTAATCATCTTAATTGCTCTTCCTTGCACTTTTTCCAAAGTGCATCTTTTTTGTAATGTGATGACCAAAACTGGATGCAGTATTCCAGGTGTGGTCTTACTCAGTGGTGGGTTCCTACCGGTGCGGTCTTGCCTGTTCGTCGGTGCAGAGCCGAAGAAGCTGTTGGCGTTTGCGCCGCGGGGCTTCCCCCGCCCGCTTTCCCCGCCCGCTGGGACACCGCCATTTGCGTTCTTTTGCCCTCTGCGCAAGCAGAACACTTTGCGCATGCGCAGAGGGCAAAAGAACGCAAACGGCGGCATCCCGGCGGGCGGGGGAAGCCCCACGCCGTGAACACCAACAGCTTCTTCGGCTCTGCGCCGATGAACAGGAAAGACTGCACCGGTAGGAACCCACCACTGGTCTTACTAAGGCTTTATAAAGTGGTACTAATACTTCACATGATTTTGAATGCAATGCAAGACTAACCCCCGAAAGAAAAGCCCACACCACTGCTTTCTGGGGAAAGGGCTAGCTTACAATAAAATGGGCTCTCTTAAGAAAATTCACACACACACTCAATTCAAACTATGTTCCTGAGTCTCAACAGCAAACCAGGTTGGCAAACCTCCATCCGCCTGGTGTTTGTGTTCATAGAGTTTGACTAGTAACAGTGATTACTAGTAACTCTGGTTAGGCTTAGTACATCGTGCGGATCCAGCAATAAGGTTAAGCACCTTATGGGCACAGAGTCAGGGTGTTCTGACTTCCAATAGCCCATCACAATTTTTATAGAACTTTTATAGGAAATACATGAAAGCCAGACAGATGCAGCTCTGGCGGAGTGCTCACCCCCCCACACACACTTCCAGATTTTCCCTTGGCTTAGAGCAGGAGTGTCAAACTTGATTTCATTGAGGGCCGCATCAGGGTTGTGTTTGACCTCGAGGGGAGGGGTGGCCAGCTTGACGTCACTCATATCAGGGGCGCCTGTGGTGGCCTGAGTGCTCTGCCAGTGAAGACAGGCTCCTAATCTCTGTTTTCGGCTGGGACGGCCTCCTGCATGCGGCCCTCCTGAGCTCCATTTTCGCTGGCAGAGGGTTGCAGGAGGCCGTCCCAGCCGAAAATGGAGATTGGGAGCCCATTTTCGCTGACAGAGGCACCGCAGGGCACTCCTTTGCTGTTTCCAAGGCGGCCCCGCGGGCCAGATCTAAGCACCCCGTGGGCTGGATCCGGGCCCCGGGCCTTGAGTTTGACACCCCTGGCTTAGAGGATCATTCTCTGCCCTAGTTCAGGCATGCTGGACCAAAATCTGCCAGTGGTGGGACCACAGTTGAAAAGCCAGAGAGATGGAAGCAAAGCCTCTGAAACCACTGATTCTCAGTTATCTTCTCCAATAGGGGTTGCCAGAAAATAATCCTCTTTCTCAGGTAGAGAGAAGAAAAAGGGATGCGAAAGTATGTGTCTCAGAGAGTCATTGTTGGGGGTTGAAATGTGCAAAAAAAGGCTTGCAAGTGGTGAACGCTTATATGGTCACTAGGAGTCGAAAACAACTTGGTGGCACATAATGAATTCCTCAAAGATACAGTATAAGTATAGACTACTCTCCATTTATTAGGACAAAAATCACAGTAAATGTGGGGGAAATCCTGAATAAGGATCAGGATCCAATAAAAAGGAGTACAGTTTCTTCCAAGTTCTCTATACCAGTGTTTCTCAATCTCAGCAATTTTAAGATGTGTGTACTTCAACTCCCATAATTCCTCAGCCAAGGCTCCTAGAGAATTCTGGGAGTTGAAGTCCATTCATCCTGAAGTTGCTGGGGTTAAGAAACACAGCTCTATATACACTGTGTGATGACCCAGGGCATGGCACAGAGATAACACAAACAGCTGGCAGTTCAAACCAGACCTTTTAGTGCTCAAAATCTTCCCCCAAACAAACCTCAAACAGCCTCTGGTCGCAATCAGTCCAGCCCAGCGCTGTCTGCACCAAGGCTGCACGGCAATAACTCCCAAATTTATCCAGCAAACAAGAACAAAGCAAGGAGTTCAGGGAGCAAGAGATACAGATAATCAGTCCAGAACACCACACAGGAATGCAAGGATTCTTGGCAAGTTCAACGTTAGCACACAACACTCCAGGAACTCAGCGTTTGTTCCCGACAAACGCCCCTCCCAACTGCCTCTCCGTTAAACTCCATCCCCAGGTGTGCCTTGTGAAGGGAATCGGGGCCCTTTCCTTCCTCGTAAGCCACGCAACCCACGTTGCTCTCTTCTGAGTTCTTCCCTGCATGCCCTAGGATAAGGAGGGGGTGGAACTTGGTCTTCATCTGAACCCCCTCTCCCTTGTTCTACCTCTTCCCTGCTCTGCCCAGCCTGACTTTGCCCTTCCCCAGTTTCCTCCACAACCAATGGAGCTGTTAGAACCCTGTTCAAACGATTGGGTGTGTTAATATATGATTAAGCCACAAATCAATGTTATGTGTATGATTACTATCATACAATAGTATGATACAATACTATCAATGCATTGTGGATGATTACTATATAAGTAAGCAAGAGAGCATGCTCAGTGGGGTTTGTGGTTGATGGTTTATGGTTGTGGTTCAGTGTAGTGAGTGGTGTTTGATGGTGTGTTCCGGATTGAAGACTCTCTGCTGATTTACTGATGAGTAGATTACTTTATGACTGTGTGGAATTGCTGTGAAGAGAAGAGTAACTATCTGTGATAGTATAGAATTGAGAGATAGCTGTAATCTTTATTTGTGAGTTAAAACAAAGATAGGCAAGAAGAAACTTCGCACTGACTGAATAACTGTGTATGACTTGGACTTTCTATTTAACTTTGCTACTATTCAAGTAAAACTATTTTGTACATACTAAAGATATTCTGTTTATTGACTGAATAGCATTCATATCAAACTGCAACATCATTACTACAACACATTTCGCTGTGTATGTGCTTAACAGCACAATAACTCCTTAACATTAGCCACTCTCCCGCTCTCTGTCAGCTGTTCATCTTCTATCTCCGATTCCGAGGCATGACACACTGTTTCTCCCACAATCACATACTGTCTAATTTGCTTTGTTCAGAAAACGGTAACTTTCAGTCATTGCTGCTGAGAAAATAATTCATGTCTAACAGACATGGATGTATAGATGTCATCCTTCATATATAATATAGAGGGCTGCCCCCAAATAGTTTGAGAAGTCTAACAGCTGCCAATACTTGCCACACAGAGAATGTCCTGCTCTGCAGTTTAACACACACAAACCAAGGCAAAACCGCAGCAGCACATAATAATTTCTTGAATGTGCCACCTCCTCGGTATCCTTACTAAGGTTTCTTTTTTCTTCTTTTTCTACACTTGCATTCCTCTCCACCCAAGCTTATTGCCCTTTGCTTTCTTACTAAGTCCCTTCCAGCATGCAGATTGCAAACTGCAGCAGTGGAAGAATTACAGAGGATCATCAGGTTAGGGCATTCAACAGGTTAAGCTCCCAGATACTTAGTACTAACTCAAGGACCACCCAAGCAGATTAGCACATTTCATTAAAAGGCATAAAATGTAGGATTTAAAGGTACTTGTAATCTGTCTCACATGTAATCAACCTGTCTTACCCTCCTTCTTCGACTTTAATCCCAATTTAAACCCTCCATCTTTCAAGCCACTCAATGCATCTGATGAAATCAGATGCAAGTCACAAAAGCTTATACGTTCTAATAACATGTATTAGTCAGAAAAGGGACTAACAGATTTTCCTCTGATGTTTTGCCAATACAGACTAAACCAGTGTTTCATCTTAAAGTTACTATGGTTGAAAACACTGGACTAACCCACCTCTCCTCCAACGGCTACAGCAGAATATTCAGGGATTATTATTACTCAATTATTTTGTAAGCTAAAACAATGCCCCACGCTTATTTCTTAATCGTGCACCTGGCACATTGAGAAACATTCTGGTTGCTCAGACTAAAACACGGCTTTTATGAATAAAATGAAATATCTTTTCTAGCTGGCCACAGCTGGCCAGAGAGGAATAGTGGTAAAAGGAGGGAGAGACGCAGTAAGACTTAACAATCAAGCTTTGTGGAAGAACAGAGTCAATGAGTTAGCAGGACAGATTTCAAGGAAGTATGAGAAAACAAGCAAGATCTGGGGGAAACCGAACAACAGAAAAGATGAGTTAAGAGAAACAGAATCTCAGAAAAGGTTTATTCAAGACCATCCTTGATAAGTCAGCAAGATGCTGAGCTGAAGAAGGCCTATAAGGAAAGCAAAGGGCTACAGGGTATTCTATTTTGTCTCGTGATTTTGATTTTCCTAGCCATTCTATAGAACACCTCCCATTTTTATAATCAGTGTATCCCATGGCTGTGTGAACTGGGAAACTGGGGAAAATTAGAACATTTCTGAAAGTTATCAGATTTGGGGGGGAAATGGGAAAAATTAAGCAACCAGACTCAAGTTTCTCCTAATAGGACAATTCACTGAAAACTTCAAGGCCCAATAAAACCCGTTTTTCTCTGCATTCACTTTGGTGAGTTTTCTTCCTGATGCCAACTTGGAAATCCAAGAAACTGCCTGGATGGTCCCAGTGAGGGGCTGAAAGGCAAAAAGGAAGCTGTGATGCTTTCTCTCCCATATTTGGGTACACCAGGATAACACGACAGAAAAACATATATAACCCTTTCCTGGTGAAAGAGCTGATTGGGAACAGAGCCTATGGCCTAATGGTTAAGTTGTTGCCCTGCAATGCAGCCGGCCCGGGTTCAAATCCCAGTAAGGGGTACGGCTATCTGACGAGAGCAAAATAAGCTCGAAATAGATCTATAACAGTCTCCCTTTATTTTCATTTATCAGCAAAAAAAATCCTACACATATTGATTAGTGTGTCGGCTATAAAAGAAACTGCCTGGATGGTCCCAGTGAGGGGCTGAAAGGCAAAAAGGAAGCTGTGATGCTTTCTCTCCCATATTTGGGTACACCAGGATAACACGACAGAAAAACATATATATATATATATATATATATATATATATATATATATATATATATATATATATATATATATATATATATATATATATATATATATATATATATATATATATATATATATATATATACACATACATACTTTATTTTATTATATATATATAGTTTGCCCTTGTATTTATATTGCATCGCCTATCTACAGATATCTCTATTTAGCACAAAATTGCACAAACCAGGAAAATGGATTTCAATGTACATAATTTATTCTGTTTGCAATAAAGTGCCTATCCATCTGTTGTTATAATAAATACCTGCCTAAATCATCATTTAAAAGAAATCTGTGAATTTAAGGCAGCATTAATTTTCCTTGATGAACTGCCTCCATCAGTCTCTGATTCCACCTGAGAATTTTTAAGGCCGCTTTGCCTGTGTTTCCTCCTCATACCTGTTGGAGAGGAGGTTACAACAAGGTTATTGAACATGGGGGTCCCACCTTTCACATCTCCTTCATTCTTCTCAGCTGCGCCATCTGTTAGGCTCCCCTCCTTCCCAGTTACACCTCCTCCTTCCCAGCAACCCCTAACTTGTGGGATTAATTTGGGAACAAAGTGCTTTACTTCAGCCTGTAATGGTTAACTATTAGGACTATGGCACTAAGCAGGACAGGAAAGCAGGATGTGACTCACCTCATCTGAAATCTCCTGACCCCAGTGCCTACGTGACCTGAAAGCCTACGTGACATTATGCACAAGATACCTAAAGGATGCGTACTTAGGAGTAGATTAACAATATGACCATATATGGTATATACCCACCCCTTACTAACTTTGTCATAAGAATGTAACTGGATATGAACTGAATTGTAATAAAAGAGGGTTACACAGAAAATTCTGTGCTCCTATCCCGAGATACCTGCCTGCGTGTCTCATTTCTCATGGGAGACCACCACATAACTTACTTGCGATTCCGCTCCTTCACCACCATGCGAGTCATGCTCTGAATGCACTGAGCCCGGTAGTTTTCATAGTGGGTTTCCCGAGTCACGTCCTTCAGGTCCTGCATATGGGTCCTTACCAGCATGGTGCGCAGCTTGACAAAGTCACAATGCATTGGGTTCTCCACTGGCAAAAGAACGCGGAGCTAAGTGAGTGCAATTCAAAGACCGCATAGCGCAGTGACGGTCTCTAGCTCAACAATCTCAAAACTGGAAACAAATCCATGGGAGATGAAAAGCCTATTGATGGCTTTTAGCAACTAGAGTGAAATGGAGCCTGTCTGGGGAATCGCTGAATATCCAGACTGGCAGGCAAAAGCATAAAGGAAAAGCTTATTGTTTCCTATTTTGGTTGTAGCCTTTTGGTTCCTCTTACGTTCTTAGGAGTCTGCACTCCAGAGACCTGGCCAGTTCAAGATAAGACTCAACAGTATGCAACTCCCACCCACACATTTTTTTAAACAGACAGATTAACAGAGTTGGAAGGGACCTTGCAGGTCATCTAGTCCAACCCCCTGCCCAAGCAGGAGACCCTACATCTGCTTCTACCTAGGATTGAACTCACAACCTCCTGATAATGAGGCAAGAGCTCCACCTCTAGGCCACAGCAGCTGGGTATTTGGAGGAAATACTTTCATATGTATACACATGATGATCAGCTTCAAGTGATTTTGCTGGGATCTGTTGATGCCATCTCTTCCCTTTTTCCTTATTATAAAAATGGGGGGGGGGAGTACCTCCCTATAACAAATATTGACATTATCGTTTTAGTTGTCCTAAAGTTGATTTGCCAAAGGTCCCTCTCTATATGCTGCCAGTAGGGGTCGTGGACAGGCCCTGCTCTGTAATAAACTGAAGAACATGTTAAAGCAGCTGTTAAATTCATCACCTTAATTCATCACCATTTTCGGTAGTTTAGCTTTTTGGAGTGGTCTCATCTATAGTATTATTATCAATATATATATAATCAATATATATATATATATATATATATATATATATATATATATATATATATATATATATATATATATATATATATATATTCTCAATCTCTCTTAGAATCTTAGAAAAACAGAGTTGGAAGGGGCCTTGGAGGTCTTCTAGTCCAACCCCCTGCTTACGCAGGAAACTTATACCAGTGATGGCGAAGCTTTTTTGGTTCGCGTGCCAAAAGGGAGGGATGCGGGGGGGTTCGCGTGCATGCGTGCCCACACCCATAATTTCATGCGCCCCCCCGCGCATGCGCATGTGAACACCCCCCCCGCTCCCGGCACGCGATGACATGCCCGTTTTTCGCTCTCCCCAGGCTTCAGAGCCTTTCTAGGAGCCTGGGGAGGGCGAAAACTGCCTTCCCCACCCCCTCGGAGGCTGAAAACAGGCTGTTTCCTGACTCCCAGTGGGCCCAGAAGGCCCAAAAATCAGCTGGCCGGTGCGCGCATGTGCACCAGACCTGAGCTCGCGTGCCCACCGATATGGCTCCGCGTGCCACTTGGGGCACGCGTGCCATAGGTTCACCATCACGGCCTTATACCATTTCAGACAAATGCTTGTCCAATATCTCTCTCTCTCTCTCTCTCTCTCTCTCCCTCCCTCCCTCCCTCCCTCTCCCCCCTCCCATTTACCTACCTATTGGCTTTCCCAAGCTATGTTTGACTCTGATTCATTTTTAGGCATACAACAAATCTTGAAATTCAGCATACTTCAAATCCAAGCTTTAAAACTGGATTTTTCAAGTTCAACAGGGACAAAAGGATAGGATGGGACCAGGGTTGGCTCTGTCCTGGAACAGCCTGAAGCAGCCACCTCAGACAGCAGGTGCCAGGACACAGCAGAGAGGAAAGGTTGTTTGCTGCACAGCCTGTGTTGTCTCTAAACTAGCCTTTTGCTTTCAACGCACTAAAGAAGTCAATCTGAACTCTAACACAGAAGAACGACTCAACAACCAGTCCATTTGGCTTTTGGATGGGATAGAAAAGATGCCGTCTTGGTTCTTTGTCTCCCACGTCTACACTGGGGACATCTGCAGGGGTGATTTTAAAAAAAGGCCAAGAAGGACACAACTGCACAATTGAAGCCCCACTGTTTTGTCAAGTGCATGCAAAAAAAGGCATCTGGCTTTGATTGCGTAGTTGTGCCCACCATCTTGACTTTTTTGACAGTCCGTGGGAGTGTCCCTATAATAAACCATTGGGATTGCCGAGAGGTGGCATCTTGCCAATGTTCTCCCTCAGCTCTACCTCCTGATTTTTCCAACAAGATATGGGCCAAAACTACCGTGCTGAGGACATGTTTCCCACAAAACGACTAATTTAATGCTTGGGGACAGGAAGCTTTTATTGATTTCTACAGCCAAAGCTAAGACATTAAGCTGCCAAAGTCAATGTTTTGTATTTCCATCTCACAGGAGCATTGGTAATTGGATGTTAATTCAATCTAGGGGAGCATGGAACATTTTTGCCGAATTCTGTATTGAATCAATGTCGACTCATTAGCTGCAGTCCCCAGTTTATTGAGCAACACGGAGCTATAGGTTACCTTCAACGACTCCCCAAGGGTACAGCCTTCCCCGGATCCGTTTGCCTTTCATCTCCACAATGGTATTACTGCCAATCACAGCGAAAGGGATGCTGTCCTGCAGAAGAACAGTGGCAATTAGGAGTCAAATAAGATGGCAGGAGCCTTCCCCAATCTTTGCTACTTCACATATATTTAGTGACGAAAGAGAGCGCATTCCTCAAAAAGATTCAAGGAACTGCATCATGGACTTGCATCAACTGCACTACCAAATCTGGCAGTGAAGTAAGAAATGGTGGGATTCTGAGGGCGTCAAAAAAGAAAAAGGCTTGGAAAAGAGATGATCCCTGCTGTACAGTAAATAAACATGATGCACGAGTGCTTTGCAGTCCACCAATTTCCTTTCGTTTGTTTAAATTAATTCTTCTTTTTAAATTATTTGGGCCAGGCATTAAAAAAAAAGCATACCGTATTTTTTGGAGTATAAGACGCACCTTTTTCCTCCCTAAAAGTGGCTGATAATTTGGGTGCATCTTATACTCTGAATGTAGCTTTTTCGGAGCTTTTTTTTCCAGCCCTAACTAGGTGCTAACGATCTTCCCAGCTCTTACCTTGCAGGCTCTTTCATTGTTACTCTCTCCGAATGAGGTTTTTCCAGCCCTAAGTCTTTGCAGGGTTTTTTTCATTGCTCTACTTGCTCCGAATAAGTTTTTTTCTAGCCCTAACCAGGTGCTAATGATCTTCCCAGCTCTTACTGGCTTGCAGGCTCTTTCATTGTTACTCTCTCCAAATAAGTTTTTTTCTAGCCCTAACCAGGTGCTAATGATCTTCCAAGCTCTTACTGGCTTGCAGGCTCTATCATTGTTACTCTCTCCGAAGAAGGTTTTTTTAAGTCCTAACCAGGGGATAAAATAATGTGCTGAAGCTGACCAGACTAAGGACGTTAGCCAGATGAATACCTGGTAGGCAGATTCCCCCCCCCCTATTTTCCTCCCCAAAAACTAAGGTGCGTCTTATATTCCGAAAAATATGGTAATTTATTATTTTTTAAATTTTATTTTTTAAATTTATTTGCTGCCCATCTCACTGTGGGGCTACTCTGGGTGGCCTACAACAATAAAACAGAAAAAAGTGATTAAAATGACCTGTGGGTTCCAAACTGAGGACCCATGTTTATAAGGACGGCAGCAGTTTTAAACAAGGCTGCCTCCCAGCCCGCTCTCAGTCTCCAGATGAATAAGATTGCAATGTCCCAAGTTCCTGGCTGACATTCTGCAGTCCAGACACATCTGGAGGACACCAGGCTAGGGAAAGCTGTATTAAATCAAGAGCATAAATGTCTGAAATGGGAGAAGGTTGAAGAAAAATATTTTCTTAGGCTAAGAGTTTAATCCAAGCCTAGCTGCCTTTCTTTAGTATGGCTTAACTGGAATTAGAGATACATGCGTGGCTTGGAACATGTGCCTTAATTTAAAAAAGGCAAGCAAATATGAAACACATTGTTTTCAAATATTAGGAAAAGCTCCTTTACAGTCAAAGCATCAGCACATGTGGAATATAACTGGGGAAAACTAGGCTTTCTTCTGAATTTGTTCTAACACAATCACATAACATCTAGCCGAACCAGTGGATCCCAATGTCCACTGTTGGTAATCCCTCACTTTGAGTGCTTCATCCTGCTGCTTGAATTCCTCATCTTCGTCTGAATCGCAATCAGGAAACTGATAGATCCGGATTCCAAAATGATCAATTTCATCACGAATCTAGAACAGAGGAACATGCCAGCAGCGGATGAAGTTCAATCATAGCTTTGATTTGTTGCATTCTATAGACCAGGGGTCAGCAACCTTAAACACTCAAAGAGCCATTTGGACCCGTTTCCCACAGAAAAAAAAAACACCGGGAGCCACAAAACCCTTTTGACATCTAAAATGAAGATAACACTGCATATATCAATTTTTTTAACCTTTTATGCTATGTATAAAAAAACTATAGTGTGTTGCATTTATGAAATCAATGACCTGCTACAGAGAAAACACATTTTTATTTCTGCATGCAACAAGAACATTTTGAACTCCGAAAAAAAAGATGGGTCGAAAACCTCAATAAATCACATGCCAGCGGGTGTCACACATTGGTGGTTGTGACCCATATTTTGAGCGACAGGGAGCTGCAGCAAAGGGATGAAAGAGCCACATGCGGCTCCAGAGCCGCAGGTTGCAGACCTCTGCTATAGACCAAGGGTGTCAAACTCAAGGCCCGCGGGCCGGATCCGGCCCACGGGGTGCTTAGATCTGGCCCACAGGGCTGCCCTGGAAACAGCAAAGGAACGGCCCGTGGTGCTTCTGCCAGCAAAAACGGTTCTTGGGAGGGGCGTATGCGCTCCCCCCCCCCAAGCTCCATTTTCACTGGTAGAGGGTTGCAGGAGGCTGTCGCAGCTGAAAATGGTGCTCAGGAGCCCGTTTTCTCTAGCAGAGTGCTCGGGCCGCCACAGGTGCCCACGATACGAGTGACGTTGAGCTGGCCACGCTCACCCTGGCCACGCCCACCCCGGTCCCCCAAGGTCAAACACAACCCTGATGCGGCCCTCAATGAAATCGAGTTTCATTGGGTGAACATGGGCACCCACTGCCACTCCGAGAATTCTTCAAGAGCCAATCAGGGTCTTTCAGAAAGCTAACAGGGGAGTGAAGAACTCAGCGTTTAATCAGCATCATACCTCCAATTCCTCACCCTCACTGACTTTCTCATGTGGCCACTTTGAGGGACAGACTGAAAGCCATCTGTATGCTCATTTTAAAAAGAGTACAGATTTCACAATGTCACAGAATCTGGATATTGGGGAGGGGGAAGGGAGGGTAGAGCAGGACAAAGTCAATGTGAGGAAGAGGGGATGTAACAGAAGCATATCAAATTAGATATTCAAAATAGTAAGATTCCATATGGCCTACATTTAGCTCAGCATTTAAAATCTGAATTACAACGGGTTGTGGACAAGTAGCTCTGGCATTACCACCATTTATTTAAAGTTATGATGGCACTGAAAAAAGTGACTTCCAACTGGCACTCACACGACCAGTATCCCCACAGACATATGATCACGATTCAGGCACTTGGCAACCATTGTGCATATATGACTGTCACAGTATCATGTAATCTTCCCAGCCAGCTTCTGATAAAGAAAGTCAATGGAGAAGCCAGAAAGGAAGATTGCAAGTTGCGGTCACATGATGTCTCACTTAACAACTGCAATGCAATAAACTGTGTTGTGGTCATAAATCGAGGACTACCAGTACTTAATACTTTTATACTTCAGAAACAATTTCAAAATCTTGGATATTTCCTTTTCTTTTTTGTTTTCCTTTTTCAATTAGTTTTGCTTAGGTTACTCTATTTATCTCAATGTTGTGTTTTTTACATTGTTCATGGAAGTGAGAAGAGTGTCCCCGAGTTTGTTCTGATCTCCTCTTTTACCTTGTACTTCATTCGTTCCACCTCGGAGGGCATAAGAGTGTCAGCCTTGGCTAAGACAGGAACAATGTTCACACGCTGATGGAGCGCTTTCATGAATTCAACATCCAGAGGTCGCAAACTGCCAAGAGCAGACAAGAGGTCACTATATACAGAATAAGTATATACATAATTTTGTATTTATTTATTTATTTTGTCATGTTTGTGTCATTTATATTGGAAGTGGTGACCCTTTGAGAGCTATATGCAAGGAAATTTCATTTTAATGTATGCCAATTAGTGTACATTCAAAGTGACAATAAAAATTTTGTTTTGTACCGTACTGTACTATACTATACTACAACTATACATACTATACTATAACTATACTATTACTATTAATTACTATTACTATACTATACTATACACTATACTATACTATAGTATACTACACTATATACTATACACTACACTACACACTACACTACACTACACTACACTACACACTACACAGGAGCTTTGGAAAGAGTTTGTTTCTGTTTTGCCTCACATGTCCTAGACCTAGAATCTGTACCAATTATTTGGCAGCAATCAATGATACTCCACAAAAATAACTACGGTATTTCAATTAATTATATAAGGAAACGTTAAAGAGAAAGGCAGAACTGGCAGACGTAGCGTATCCTTTTTTTTTTTAATTCAAAAAGTTTTATTAGTACAAAATTACATAAGTAGTAGCAAAATATTAAATATAAAGTACAAACATTTTTGTTTTTTTCTCCCCCCCCCGAACCCACCCCCTTCCCTCCCCACCTCCCCCCCGGACTTCCCAGAGATAATACAGGGCATAATAATAAATTTAAATTGTTAATAAAAAGAGAAAAGAAAAAAGAAAAAAAAAGAACACTATTTTTAAAAAACTTCAACTCCAGATTATACACTACTAATATATCGCATTTGTATTCAATAGTAAAGATACAAAAAAGAAAAAAAAAGAAAGAAAGAAAGAGAAAACTCTTTAACAATACAAACAAACAAACCTCCTACCTCCTCCCTTCAATCCTCTATCTTATACAAAATAAATGTTACATAAATAATAACTAAATATAAAATACACAAATCTTAAACTGATATTATTGACATTAAAAATAACCTCTAAGATAAAACTTAACTAAATGTTACATAAGTGATCATCAAATATTAAATTTCATCATGATATTAATAACATAATATTATTCTAAATTAACTAATTAATTACTAACTTCAATAAACAAAAAAAGAAAGGGAAAAAAGAATAAACAAATCTTCAACAAACTATATATATCTAATATTATTAACATTAAAAATAATCTCAAAGTTATATAAAACTTAACTAAATATTGCATAGGTAATCATTAGATAGAGAAAAGAAAAAATGCAATCATATTAGTCTCTATCCGTCCAATATATTTCAACATCACATCATTTTGTATCTTGATAGTTCATCTTTTAATAGTTCAATAAATTCGAATTTGTCGACTCGTCTCCCGTCTGATCCCAGACCTCCATCTCCTTTTCCCCAGCTATCTGGTTCAGGCACTCCTTTTGGGTTTTTGAATCTATTTCCTTTTGATCCATCAAAGGTGGCTTCCCCTCCTCCTCCTCTTTTATTTTCATACATCCTTCCTCTGGAATCTTGGATATATCAGCCTTTAGAACATTGACATAAAATTCAGTAGCTTTTTTTATCGTGTTGAGCCGGTATCTTTTTCCAGAAAATTTCACTGCTACTCCAACTGGCGCTTCCCATTTATATTGTAAATTTAATCTCTTAAATTCATCAATCAAAAAAGTATAGCTTTTTCTGGCTTTAAGCATTTTAGAGGGGATTTCTTTCCAAATCTTTAGTTCCTGACCATTCACCATAAGATTATTGTTAAACGTTGCTTGTATAATTCTGTTCCGTAAAGCTCTTGTGGTAAAATATATGACAATGTCCCTTGGTAAATACTTTTGTTTAGCGTACCACGAATTGATTCTGTATATTTTGTCGATTTGTGTAGCCAATTCCACTTTAGAAATTCCAGACACCTGATCCAATACGTCAACCATCCTGCCTTTTAAATTTTCATATAATCCTTCTTTCAAACCTCTGATCCTTATAGCAACTTCCATGGATCTGAACTGTGTCATCAAGACCTCTTTTTCAAAATTTGCAATATCATTTTGGATTTTATCTATGTAATTCACCGAAGTTGCCAAAGCTTGTTTATTTGTTTCAATACGTTCTGCCAAAACTTCAATATTTGTTGCTAAGCCTTTGCAAACCTCTAACACATCAAATCTGAGTTGTTGATTCATATTCTTCAAAGCAGCCTGCATTTTTTTGTCTATCTCACTTATTTTCTGATTAAATTCCAAAGTAAGTTCATATTTCATAATCTTTAAATTATTTAGTAAATTTTCAGGTGTCAAAAGCTGTGGAGGTGTTAGCTCAGTGTTAAGTTGCATTTTAGAAATATATCCAGATGAATAGTCATTTCTTTTAGTCAAAACAATCTTTCCAGACTTTGAAGCCATTGGTGTTTCAAAAGAGTACAAAAAAGAAAGAAAGCCAGATGCCTGATTAAAGTTCTTTCCAGTTTAAAAACCAGGTAGTCTTTTATTATTGGAAATATTTCTATTATAACTTTAATCCAGAGTTAGGAGACAGAGAGAGAAAAAACCATTTTTCCAAGTTAAAAGTTTCCATAAGAGAGAGAGAGAGAAAAAAAAAAGCCTCTGGGAAAACGAAAGTCACTTTCACTTCTCAATCGCCATATTGTTACTCTGTTTCCTTTGTTCCCTTGCCAAAGTGAAAGCTTGCCCAGGAGTTGAAAAAAAAAAGGAAAAAAGAGGTTTTAGTACTTGCCCATCTCACGCCTGTTTCTCTCTGTCTGCTTCTGTAGTTTAAATGTAGTTATAAATCCCATTCTTGAAGCAGCGGCTGGTCGCGACATCTAGCTCCGCAAAGGCGGAGGTTTCCTGATCTTCGGAGCTGGAGACAGGCTGCATGGGGAGCTCTCCCTTCGCGCCCTACCAGATGGCTCCTAGGGCGCTGGGGGGGCTCTACCCCACCTGTCAAGCTCTCATCTCTCCCCTTTGCCCGGGGAAGAGATTTCAAAGCCGCCAGACAGCTGTTCTGGCGGCTTTTAATGAAGATAGGAAAGGCGCCCGACAGGGGACGTCCGCGATGGCGCGCTCCAAACCGGAAGTCGCAGACGTAGCGTATCCTGACTGGAAAAAAAAATCTGTATTTGGGGTAAAGATGCAACATGCTTATTCCATGTAGTAACATCTGCAGAACAAATGATTCTCCAATTTCCAGTAGGAGATAACATTAAAAGAAGAAGTATGGCCTTCCATTCAAATTGTTTAAGCATCATACCATTTGAATCACACATTTTAGTGTTTTATATTAAAGGCGTGTGTTGTTTTCCCAACAACTTGGGGGAGTCTTTTCCAAGTACTTTAACCCTTCATGGACAGATATCTTTATCTTAGATCCTGATTGAGTTTATCAATCTGAAGGACTTCAAGAATTTGAATTCTATGGAGCAAGGACCCCATCAGAGAATTCTTCTCCTTTAACCCCAAGATCCAGCATCCTGTGAGGTAAGACATGCCATGATGTAAAATCGATATACCATTTTGTCCCAGATAAGCTGAGAATTTTAGGTGCTAAAATGCATCTAAAAATCAGTTTCATTTTATCCATGGATGGGCTTATCTTTAAATATATACAATAATGCTGTACTGTCACGATGTGAATATTGTCAGTTGTGAGTCTATGCAGGGTGATGCATCCCTATTCTAATATTATGGTACTTCCCAATATAAGCAGAACACGTGATATGATGTTTTGCGCATGTCTGCATTCCTAATCCACCATTAATCACTTCTGATGTGCCTTCCGAACTGGAAGGTTGTGTTACTTAGCAAAGATGTAGATTATTCAGGATTTATTGTTTTTATATTGTTTTATACTGAAATAAATATTTTTTATTAGACATTTAATCTCGGTTTTATTTCGAATTGTTTGAATTCCAAGTAAAAGATCCAAATATCGCCTCTACGGGGAATTCTTCCCTTAGCATGGTAGCAATTGGACGGATCGGACCTTATCTCAAGTTAACATGTACTTTTAAAAAGTACCCATATTTCCCATATACAGTATCTATTTGTAGATAAGGCCATCCGCAGACAAGTAGACCCTCAAATTTGTAACCAAAACACTATGAAAAATACAGGCCAGCTTATCCACAGGTGGTATGTTTTTCATGGTATTTTGGTTAAAAATTCAAGGATTGGCTTATCTTTGGATTGGCTTCTATGTGAATAGATACGAATAGACAATTGCACATAGACTTTACAGGTTGTGTAGCATTCTAACCACATATAACTTCCAGGCTGGAAAACCAGGGGTTGCATATTGGAGAGCATGAGGTTAAAAGGGATGGGCCAGAAAAAAACCTGCTAAGAGTCTTTTAGGTAGCAAGGCAATCGCAAAGTCTTCAGTCAACTTTTTTTTTTAAAGAAAAAGCATGTTCAAGGATCATGAGTAGAGTGGTTTAGTTCATACCCGTGACCAAAAGGAGAGATGAAGTAGAGGCAGCAATGGACACGGTTGTCTTGAATATTTTTCCGGTTAAGGCCACTTTCATCCCGGAAATACTGCTCAAACTGCTGATCTATATAATCAGCCACAGGCTTCCAACTGGGAAAGAAAGAGAACATAATTTAGAATTGGTGGGTTGAAAGGGAGGCAGCCATCATGTCAAATCGAAAGTAAACTTTACTGTAAATAGCACACTGATTTTTTTTTAATGCTGAGTTAAGGAATTTGGAATTCCAGAACTGGTTATCCAAAATGATTTTTTCATACCAGCAATATAGTACAGGGCTGGGACACATATTATTGCTGACAATTAGGAAATCCCTCATTTTTTTTTTGCAAATCATCCAAGGATCTATTTTCTGCCAGAAATTAATTAATTAAGAGGTTACATTCTTTTTTTTTTTAGATGGAGGAGGAGAAAGAGCAGGAAGACGAGGAAAGTTGCATAAATGCCTGTGATATAATTATGGCTAGCTACTCTTGGAAGCCTCAAGTTTGAATCCCACCTCTGCTAGTCTCAATGTAAGTTCTTGAGTGAGTCACACACTTCTCCAGTGATCATCTGTAAGTAGCACATTCATGGCAGCATGATAGGATGGAAGCAAGGGTGAAATTTTGAACATCTCTTCTTGTAGAGGGGAAGGAGGGGCTTTTCAGAGGACTTCAGTAGGACTTCTAATGTGTTCATGCCTGATAAGCCATTGTGGAGATAAGACTAAATATCTCCCTTCCCTTCAGAAGTCTCCCTGCTGGTTCACAATTGCTGTAGCTCAGAAATCAGTAGTACTCCTCCAGAAATGCAGCAGTCTCTCTTACACATCAACACAGCTCACTCAATCTACCAGGAATCAAATGATTCACTGATATGGTATCAAATGACCTCAGGAATGAAGAAAAAAAAACCCGCTCCGGTTATTTTGAAAGAAATTATATCTGACAGGATCTCAGCCATCTTTTCAAAAACATTTAAATTGATTACACGCCACCAAGTTGGTATTGACTCTTAGCAACCACACAGTTTTTCTCCAGGAAGATGTGTCCCTAACCTGGTCATCCAAGTCTTTCAACAGTGCACTCGTTGTCACTCACTGTAAATAAAATTCATCCACCTTGCTGTTCGTCGTCCTCTTTCCTCCCTCCTTTCCCAGCATCAGAGCCTTCTCCAGAGAGCTAGGACTTCACATAATGTGCCCAAAATAGAATAACTGAGCCAGGTCATTTGTGCCTTAAATGATCTGGTTTGAACTCTGGTTGATTTGTTCAATGATCCATTTGTTTAATACTCTCCATAGTATTCTCAAGAGTCTTCTCCAACACCAAAGTTGAAAAGAGTCAATACAGGTAGTGCTTGAATTCTGACAGCAATTGGGGCCAGAAGTTCCATTGCTAAATGATGCAGTCGCAAAACATTATGTCATGTGATCACAAATGTTTAGAGATGGCAATGCTGGCAATCCCGGTTGCTATGATTAACTGAGTCCCAAAGATTCAAAGGATCTACCCCAATCTAAGTCATTCCTGGCCTGGTCCCTCCTTCATAAGTAAGGGACTGTCACTGCCTCTTCTTCAACTGCTCTCACTACCACCACCAATTTCCCACCATATTTAATTAAATTTAATTTAATAGATTTGTATGCCGCCCAACTCCCAAGGGACTCTGGGCGGCTGACAACATTTCAAATCATTATTACATATAAAAACATATAATTAAAAATTATAAAAATTATACAATATCAGACATTCATAACCAAGGGGGGGAGACCCAAATATAGTCTGATTGGTCTCACTTTTACCCCGCCTGCCGGAAGAGCCAAGTTTTTATTGCTTTACGGAAGGCCAGCAGGGTGGGGATAGTCCTAATCTCTGGAGGGAGTTGGTTCCAAAGGGAGGGGGCTCCCACAGAGAAGGCTCTCCCCCTCGGCCCCGCCAACCGGCATTGCTTGGTCGATGGGACCTGGAGGAGACCAACTCTGTGGGACCTAACCGGTCGTAGGGAGGTATGCGGCAGGATGCAGTCCCGAAGGTAACCTGGCCCTGAGCCATGTAGGGCTTTAAAGGTCAAAACCAACATATCTCTGCCCTTTTGGCCACCTTGCATTATGCTACCTCTGTCACCCTGCTCTCCACCTGCCCGGCCATCTTGTCGCCCCACCGTCCTGCACTCAATGCACCTGCCATTTTCCCCAGCCTTGCTGCCCTCAATTGACCTTCCTGTTGCTACTGAAGTGCCTGGCCTAGGCCTTCATGAGGTAGTTGCTGGCCGCACCGGGTCTTCTTCCCGAGACTGTGCCAGCCCCCCTTCCAAATCCTATGTGGCCTAATCCAAATCCTATGTGGCCTTCTCATTGCACTTCTGCCTTCTGTACTGCACAGTGTTCACTCTGCTTGTCACAAGCAAAAATTGTGTGCCAGTTGCGAAGCACACGATCAGCAAATCACATGACTGATGAACGTTGCAATGATCATAAATCGGTCGCAAAGTTTTTTTTTAATACTGTCATAACTTTGAACGGTCATTGTATCAGGAAGTCAGTAAGCGAGGACTACCTGTAGGTTACTAAAAATGGACAATGAGTTGTTCTGGGATTCCCATTTTTCTAAGCACATTCAACAGTTCGATGTGATCTACACAAAGGTATTTCTATAACTAATGAAGAACATAACAACTTCTTGTTGGTATTTGGCTTTCTCAATCATCCAGTGTGCATCAGCAATAATGATCTCATGTTCCTCAGCCTTTTCTAAAGCCAGCGTGAACATCTGGCATCTCTTTTTCCACGGAGGGCTCTAATCTGCGTTGGATGATCCTACGCATTATTGTGCTAATATGTGATTTTTAAAATTAGCAATGGCTTAAGCAAAGAAAGAGCCTGAGGTCAGGGTGGCCCCTTCCTCTTTCTGTCCATACCACCCTCTCTATCTAATCTATATCCCTAGAGTAGTGATGGCGAACCTTTTTTCCCTTGGGTGCCAAAAATGCGTGCTCGTGCGCTGTCGCACACGTGCGAGTGCCCACACCCATAATTCAATGCCTGGGGAGGATGAAAACAGCCTCCCCCGCCCCCCCCCCAGAGGCCCTCTGGAGGCTGGAAATGGCCCATTTCCCGACTTCCGGTGGGCCCAGTAGGCTTCCCTGGAGCCTAGGGAGGGAGAAAATGCCCTCTCCCGCCCCCAGGGAGGCCCTCTGGAAGCCGAAAACACCCTCCCAGAGCCTCCGTGTGAGCTGAAAATCAGCTGGTCGGCATGCACATGCGCATTGGAGCTAAGCTAGGGCAACGGCTCGCATGCCGGCAGATATGGCTCCGCGTGCCACCTCTGGCACCCGTGCCATAGGTTTGCCATCACTGCCCTAGAGAGTTGGCAAGGAAAAAAAACCAGAGATGCCATTTGGAAATATAATTTTCTCAAGATCTGATGTAAGACAGGAATTCCTTTCTAGTTCAGATTTTAATTTTTTTTAATGAATACTATCAGACTTCAAAATTCATATCTGGGCCCCAGATGAACAATGCATGTAAAAAAAGACTCCCTCTTGGGCAAGACACAGTTCTTCTTCCTAGTGCCTGCAGCAGGATTTACCTGTCCTCCAGCCAGCTGGCCTTTGTCTCTTGCAGATTATTTTTACCATAGTCTTGGCCTCCATCCAAGGTTTAGCTCATCCCTGCAAGAAACGCCTAATGGGATTCCCTCCCTACAATTTCCCATGATTCTGCAATCAGGCTTTCCTCGGGCAAATTCCTTTTAACTTTCCAGGGAGACATACCATTCTGTGTTGTTTACAGCATCTCCAAAGCCCGGTGTGTCCACGATGGTCAAGCGAAGTTTCACCCCTTTCTCCTCTATGTCTACCACATGCTTGGTAATCTCCACAGTTTGGACAATCCGTTCTAGCCCCCCGAGATAGAAAAAGGAGAATCTGAGAGTGTGTATTTGTAAAGTTCCAAATCATCTGAAAATCTCCACTATGCAAGAATAAGCTCTCTAATAGGATGCTTTTCCACCAGAAATAAGATTCCTTTCTCCTTCCTGTTTTTTAGAAATCTTTTGGCTGCTTAAAAGAGCATTGCTCCTGCATCTTTGATTAAAAGCTGGAATTTTAACAGAATCTGAAAAACCCAGAGAATGCATGCAGGAGCTAGAAATACTGCAGTGTATTCGTTGCAGAATATTGCAGAATTGGCCACAGACCAATACCGTTTCATCGACTGCTTTGCATGGTTTTCCTATCGGGAGATTCTTTTGAGATGTCTGTGATTTCACAGCTCTCTTACTTAACTCTGTTTTGTGCACGGCTGCTTAAAATTAAAAAAGGAATTTTTACCATTTTCCTTTTCGTTTTAAAAAAATAACATTAAACTTTCTGTAAAACTTATAAAATTGATCTGTCTTTCAAAGGAGAAGGAAACTGGCTTCCTTAGTCACACACCCCTCACACTACATTGTGAGGACTAGCAATAGAGGAACTATTTCATTTAATCAATTTATTTTTACTTGCTGGTAAGGCGCACAGGCTCACCAAGAAAAGATTTCCTCCTGGAAGACAGGTGGTTACAGGCGTAACTAACCAACAGAAAGGAAGTGAAGCTAAGGAGCAACCATCCAAAGGACTTCTGGGAGCTCAGGATTGAGAATCTTTCAGGCTTAGTATCACCACTACATAATTTTGCTTTATGGTTATTTGATTTGGCTTATTGTCCACTGTTTGTTTTACAGCTAGTGTATTTTTTTCCATTTTGTATTATATTATTATCTTTTTTGTTTGTGAGCTGCTAAGACAGTGTTTCTCAAACTTGTCAACTTTCAGATGGGTGAACTTCATCTCCCAGAATTCCCCAGCCAGCATATGTGTTATGTATTAAGAGTTGGAAAGTAAGAAACATAAAGGAACATACCAACAAATAAATAAATACCTTCTGCATTTAAGAGTTTGCGATCTTTGTATAGATCTGTAAGAAAAAGGCTGTTCACCAGAGTGGTCTTCCCCAGCCCAGACTCTCCTAAGTAGGAAGAGGAGGAACAGTTAATATTACATATAAGGAAAATGAGTTCTTAAGAAAGAGTTTTTCTGAACGAGAAAGCAGCAAATGTGAGGAATGCTTTAAATAAAGAGGAATTCTTTAAATAAAGAAAACAATCAGTGGCAATTTGTATAGCAAGTTTGTATAGTTAAAGCCAATCTTCCTATTTCTAGCTCTTTGGCATCTGCAGTTTAGACCAGGGCAGGGGCGAGTTGCTTGTTCTTCGTGCTACCAGTGCGCTGCACGTGCATCTCCATGTTTTGGCGCATGCGCGCTCGCTACATGTGCGCGCCCTCGTGCAATTTTGCTTCCTGCGCATGTGCGGAAGCAAAATCTCGCAAGGGGATGCACACGCGCACACAATTTTGGCACTTTGCTTCCGCGCATCACCGAAATCTCGCGCGCACATGCATCCCCTTGTGAGATTCTGCTTCCGCGCATGCACAGAAAGCAAAATCAGCCCACAAATTCCCAAAAAAAGATGGCGCCGCGCGACAGATCGGTAAAGATGGCACCGGAGTGGTTGCGTGTAAATAGTGCCATCTGCTGGCCACTACTGCTACTGTAGAGTGGACCGCACTGGTAGGAACCCACCACTGGACCAGGGGTCTCAAACCTTGGCAACTTTAAGACGTGGACTTCAATTCCCAGAATTCCTCAGCCAACTTTGCTGGCTGAGGAATTCGGGGAGTTGAAGTCCACAAGTCTTAAAGTTGCCAAGGTTGGAGACCCCTGGTTTAGACTGTCCATCGGTTCACAAAAAAATGCTAAGAAATCCAACTTTACAATCCAATCCAATAAAAATACTGTGGAATTATTTCTAAGATCTCATAGATTAAATGCAACAGAATATATTTTCCTCTTCCTTTAGACTTTTATACACACATTATCTAAACATAAAGCAAATGAAATTTAGTTTTAATTATAGTTCTCTGCCATGAATAATGTGCTTTTAATCTGTAACAATTATATACTGTCTCCTGAAACAGCCCTTGCAATTTCAGCATTGATACCTGCAACCATTAGTGTGAAATCAAATCCTTTTTTCACAGATTTCCGATGGACCTGATTAGGTAGTGTTGCAAATCCCACATATTGTTTACTATCCTAAGAGAGAGGAAAGACGAGAGAGAGAGAGAAAAGCAGTATTACAAATTGCCAGGCCTTTTTTGCAAGAATCATTTGTCTGAAACAGGTTTTTAAAAGTTATTCACACAATAAATTTAACTTGGTTACAGAATTAATCTATTTCCGAGTTTGCATAACGCACTAATAATATTAATTAAATAGGCTTAGTTTCCACACCACAAATAAACTTTTGAAAAGTAAGTAAACTTCACATGCTGTGCAAATTTACTCACTCAGCCTTTAACTTGATTTGATTAAACACACTGGGCAAATACAATAATTGTATCACTGGCGAGAAACATCCTTTATTAAAGTATTTTTTTTTATGAATGGCATAAATCTTCTATACAAGACTCAGGAAATGGACCTCTGTGCCTTTATACACCCACTGTTCATGTCAGTGAGTCATCAACTGATCAATAAAACAGCCCTTGTTTAATTTCTGTGCTTTCTCCAACATGGGAATGCCAATGATATGTCCAGCTTGAAAAGTATCATTGGGGGACACTAATTTCATTACTACAGCATTTGAAGCACAGCAAAACATTACTTCTAGAAGAAGCTTATTCCACCACATAAGCAAAATACTCCCATCAATAGGGATGAGGAGGAATCCAGGTTGAGTATTTCTGTAATTCAAGCATCCGTGACCACAATCCCATGTCCAGTTCTACAAAAAGGAGATTCTGAAGGGGTTTTATTTATTTATTATATTTATTTATTTATTATAGGTTCTTTTATGCCGCCCTATTCCCGAGGGACTCAGGGCGGCGTACAACAATTATATGAGAACACTAATAATAAACATAATTAAAAACAGTAATTAAAAATTTATCAAAAATTAAAAAGATATTCACCAACAGTCATACCGGGGGGGGAGCGCAGATGGTTTTAGTCTCTCCGCCCTGCCTGCAGGAAGAGCCATGTCTTGACGGCTTTTCGGAAGGCCAGCAGGGTGGGAATAGTACGGGTCTCTGGGGGAAGTTGGTTCCAGAGCACGGGCCCCCCCACAGAGAAGGCCCTCCCCCTAGGGCCCGCCAGCCGACATTGTTTGGCTGACAGGACCTGGAGGAGGCCCACTCTGTGGGCCCTAACCGGTCGAAGGGAAGTATGAGGCAGAATGCGGTCCCGAAGGTAACCTGGTCATAAGCCATGCAGGGCTTTAAAGATGATGATCAACACCTTGAATTGTACCCGGAGACAGATGGGCAACCAATGCAGCTGGCGGAGTATAGGTGTAACGTGGGTGTACCTTGGCACACCCACCACAGCACGCGCAGCCGCATTTTGCACCAACTGAAGTCTCCGAATACTCTTCAAGGGTAGCCCCATGTAGAGCGGGTTGAAAGATGGAAGGTTCTGGCAGAAATATTGATAGAGATGCTTTACCTCATCCGATTCATATGGGTCAAGCCTGCCCCAGGGGCTTCTGGGACGGGATGGACTTGGCGGCGCTGGAGCAGCCATGTGTTGCTGTTTCAAGTCTAGAGGGTGAGGGCGGTAGAAGGCCTTCTGCTCCTTTTCCTCCAAGGCATCTTTGGGAATGGCCTGGACTGCAGCATTAGGGAACATTTCAGTCCCACCTGGACTGGATCTTTTTGCCTGAGGGATGGCTTCCGGCTTCACCCGATGGAAGGTCTTTTCTGTTGGGGAATTGGGAAGGAACTGGACCAGCTCAGCTTCTTCTGAGTCTTCGTTCAGAAAGTGCTTTATCTGGGCAGGAGAGGGTACGGGAGAGAACAAAAACAGAAAACAATGCTCGTGTGAAGAGATGGACCTGAGTGTCATATCCTTTCAGCTAACTTTCCACCCTCTTATTTGCAGGTCTTCATTCATGGCGTAGTATTGATTTCTAATACTGTGCTCCAGGATCCTTCCCTTTCCAGTGACTGACTCAAAAGCAGCAAGGAGTTCTTCTTTCTTTTTATTCACACATATAGCAATAGCAATAGCACTTAGACTTCTATACCGCTTCATAGTGCTTTACAGCCCTCTCTAAGCGGTTTACAGAGTTCAGCATATTGCCCCCAACAATCTGGGTCCACATTTTACCGACCTCAGAAGGATGGAAGGCTGAGTCAACCTTGAGCCGGTGAGATTTGAACAGCTGAACTGCTGTGCTGCACTTTAACCACTGCGCCACCTCGGCTCTTGGGCAACTCTAACTTGCTGCACTTTAACAGTACAGCACTTGGGCAACTCTAACAGTGCTGCACTTTAACCACTGCGCCACCTCGGCTCTTGGGCAACTCTAACTTGCTTATTTAATTTGTTGTTACTGATATTTGTTACTGAAATATCCTCTGATCCTTTTCTCTGATCAAGGGCACTCTGGGATGGCTCAGAATCAAAAAAGGGCTCTTTTTAACAACTAACTACTATGCAGTCATGTCACTTGAATATCCTGGACACTTAATTCACCATCCACAAATCCCAGACAGGAAAGGTAAGAATCATGGAGCCTGTTTTGATCCGTAAATAATGCATGCACATTATCATTTGCAGTACTGGGAAAATAAAGGATAGTTTAAGAAGAGTCATATGCCAGGGACAAGAACCCAGACTGGGGGAAGAGGGAGTAAACTGGGGTCTGCGAAGGAAAACCGAGGGTAAATTCCAATCTTGTATGCAAAATTCTTACTGTGTGCTCCTGGGGGATGCTGGCAGGCTCTTCAGCCTGCCCAAAGTGGTTGGGATTAGCACCCTCTTTCAGGGCACCAGCAAAGGGCACCTCTGCTTCACTGGGCTGCATCTCCTTGGCGTCTTCCAGGATAGCTATGGTTCCTTCTACCTCCTCTCCCTGAGTCGAGAGGATTGGGCAGGGCAGGTGTTAGAATGAGGGGTAAAAGGAGTAAAAGACAGATAAAGCAAAGAGAAAAGCGCACAAGAAGTCCACAAAGGCTCAAACCTACATGCTCAGAAGTCAAAGCATGTTTGCCCATGGTGTTTACATGACTCCTACTACAACAAAGATGCTTTTGTCCATAGTCATAGGTGTGGGTGATGTGTGTGCATCAGGGCAATCATTTAAATCAGGAGCGTCAAACTCAAGGCCCGGGGGCCGGATCCAGCCTGTTGGGTACTTAGATCTGGCCCGCGGGGCTACCCTGGAAACAGCGGAGGACTGGCCTGCGGAGCCTCTCAGGAGCTCCGTTTTCACTGGCAGAGGGTGACAGGAGGCAGTGGCAGCCAAAAATGGAGCTCGGGAACCCGTTTTCACTGGCAGAGCGCTTGGGCCATCACAGCCACACCCGACACGAGTGACGTCAAGCTGGCCACACCCACCCTGGCCACTCCCTCCCCCAAGGTCAAACACAACCCTGATGCGACCCTTAATGAAATCGCATTTGATACCCCCAATTTAAATAATTAGGCAAATAGCTTCCTTGCACCTAAAATGAAAAGTGTAATATATCTGTCAGGGTAGGTTCAGGGTTGACAATATCCATTTCTCAACATACAGGTAGTCCTTGACTTACAACCATACATTTAGTGACCATTCGAAGTTACAACAACACTGAAAAAAAGTGACTTATGACCATTTTTCACATTTGTCAGAAGGTCACAAAAGGTGACCCCTGGATTTAGTGTTACTGTGACTTTGAACAGTTACTAAACAAATGGTTGTAAATTGAGGACTACCACTACTTGTAACTCAATTCTGAACACCACCAAACTTTCAGGAGGGCTCAGAGTAACTGGACGAATGAACAACAAAGGGAATAAAGTTAAGCCCTATGAAAAGACTGAAGGAGCCGAGAATGTTTCCACTCAGGAAAAGACTAATTTATTTTATTTATTTATTTATTTAATGGATTTTTATGCCGCCCAATCCCTAGGGACTCAGGGCGGCTCACAACATGTTAAATCCATTACAGAATAAAAGCAATAGTTAAAATATATGACAATACAAAATGCAATAAGTAAAATACAAAAAATACAAAAGTTAAAAGAGTATCTCATTCACCCCGCCTGCCGGAAGAGCCAGGTTTTTATTGCTTTCCGGAAGGCCAGCAGGGTGGGGATGGTCCTGATCTCTGGAGGAAGTTGGTTCCACAGGGAGGGAGCTCCCACAGAGAAGGCCCTCCCCCTCGGTCCCGCTAGCCGACATTGTTTGGTCGACGGGACCTGGAGGAGGCCGGCTCTGTGAGCTCTAACCGGTCATAGGGAGGTATGCGGCAGGATGCGGTCCCGAAGATAACCTGGCCCTGAGCCATGTAGGGCTTTAAAGGTAACGACCAACACCTTAAATTGGATCCGGAGACTAATGGGCAACCAATGCAGCTGGCGGAGGATAGGTGTTACGTGGGTGCATCTAGGTACACCCACCACAGCTCGCGCAGCTGCATTTTGCACCAATTGCAGTCGCCGGACACTCTTCAAGGGTAGCCCCATGTAGAGCGCATTGCAGTAATCCAGCCGTGAGGTGATAAGGGCATGAGTGATTGTAAGAAGTGCCTCCTTCTCCAAGTAGGGTCGCAATTGGTGCACAAGACGTACTTGTGCAAAGGTCCCCCTAGCCACAGCTGAAAGATGTTGTTCCAATTTTAGCTGTGGGTCTAGGAGGACACCCAAATTGCGGACCCGTTCTGAGGGGGCTAATTTCTCCCCCCCCAAGAACCAAGGAGGGACAATTGGTCGAGTCCTTAGGGGGCAATATCCACAGCCACTCAGTCTTGTCAGGGTTAAGCTTTAGCCGGTTCTTCCCCATCCAGACCCTAACATCGGCCAGGCAGCGGCCCATTACGTCTACGGCTTCCCCGAATTGAGACGGGGTGGAGATGTACACTGGGTATCATCAGCGTATTGCTGATACCTCACCCCGTGTCGTCGGATGATCTCACCCAGCGGCTTCATGTAGATGTTAAACAGGATGGGCGAGAGAACCGAGCCCTGCGGCACCCCACATAGTAGGGGCCTAGGGCTCGACCTCTGCCCCCCTGTCAACACCGACTGCGTCCTATCAGAGAGGAAGGAGGAGAACCACTGCAGAACAGTGCCGCCCACCCCCACCTCTCCGAGAAGACGCAGAAGGATACCATGTTCAATGGTATCGAAGGCCGTTGAGAGGTCAAGTAGCACCAGGATAGAGGAGTAACCCCTATCCCGGGCTCGCCAGAGATCATCCATCAGGGTGACCAAAGCCGTTTCCGTACTGTAACCGCGCCTGAAACCGGATTGAAAGGGATCCAGAAAATCAGTGTCATCCAACAGTCGTAGGAGCTGGAGTTCCACCACTTTCTCAACAACCTTCCCCGCGAAGGGAAGGTTGGAGACTGGACGCAAGTTCTTTAAATCCGCCGGGTCCAGGGAAGGCTTCTTGAGGAGGGGTCTCACCACCGCAGCTTTTAAGGGCTGCGGGACGGATCCCTCTCTCAGAGAAGCGTTAACCAACGCCTGGAGCCAGCCACGTGAAACCTCCCTGGTGGCCGAAACCAGCCAGGAAGGACACGGGTCCAATAAACAAGTGGCAGGGCTCATAGCTCCTATGGCCTTGTCCACATCCTCAGGAGTTACCGGTTCAAACCTATCCCATATAACTGGACTAAGACCTGCCCCAATCATCTCGGCCTGTACTGCCCAATCGGAGTCCAGGTCTGTCCGAATCTGAATGACTTTATCCGCCAGAAACCGAGAAAATTCCTCAGCTCTACCCTGCAAGGGGTCTCCGCCTTCCTCCTTAGCCAGAAGGGTGCGGGTCACCCTAAACAGGGCGGCTGGGCGGGAGTCAGCGGATGCAATAAGAGCGGAAAAATGCGAACATTTTGCCGCCCTTATCGCCACTAAGTAAGACTTAATGAAAGTTCTTAAAAGTGTCCGGTCAGACTCAGCTTTACTAGATCTCCATCGTCGCTCTAGGCGTCTCTTGTGGCGCTTCATCTCCCGGAGTTCCTCGGTAAACCAAGGAGCCCTCCTGGATCCACTTCCACGGAGAGGTTGCAAAGGCGCAATCCGATCCAGAGCCCCCGCTGCCGCCTGATTCCAGGCGGCAACCAGGGATTCGGACGAACTGTGTACCAGGGATTCAGGTATCTCCCCAAGTTCCCTCTGGAATCCGTCGGGTTCCATTAGGCGCCTGGGGCGGAACCACTTAATCGGTCCCGCCTCCTTGCGGTGGAGGAGTGGTGCCATGAAATCCAACCTCAGAAGGAAATGATCTGACCACGACAAGGGTACTGTGACTAAACCCCTTAGCCCCAGATCATCTCTCCACTGCCCCGAGAGAAATACAAGGTCAAGCGTGTGACCACCCTCATGAGTTGGACCCTGAACTACTTGGGTCAGGTCCATGGTTGTCATGGAAGCCATGAACTCCTGGACTGCCCCCGAGGCTTCGCCGGGCGATGGCAGATTGAAGTCCCCCAGCACCATCAACCTGGGGAACTCAACCGCCAGCCCTGCAACCGCCTCGAGCAGAACAGGCAGGGCCTTTGTAACGCAGCTAGGAGGCAGGTACGTTAACAAAAGGCCCACCTGAACCCCTAAGTCCAACTTCAGAAGGAGTGTCTCACACCCAACAATCTCTGGGGCAGGGCTCCTTCGAGGACACAGATTCTGGCGAGCTATAATAGCCACTCCTCCACCCCTTCCCTGGGGTCGCGGCTGATGCTGAACCGAGAACCCGTCCGGGCATATTTCCGAAAGGGGCACCCCCCCTTCCTGGCCCAGCCAGGTCTCGGTTATACACGCCAGGTCCGCCCCCTCTTCTAGGATTAGATCCCGAATGAGGGGGGCCTTGTTGGTGATCGACCTGGCATTTAACAGCAGCAGCTTGAGCCCGGGGCCCTGACATCCCTGGTTACCAGGCACTCGGGTTGAGCTAGGTGGAACCAAACCAGAGGGGCCAGAACAAGGAATCGCTTGCAAACAGCGAATCCTTGTTCCCCGAGAGCGGCCTACCCCTCTGCTCCCGGCATACCTGCCTCTCCCCATTATGACCGTAATATTCTCAGGGGGATGTCAGGGGGGACAGATGCTAGCATAATGAGGGGACAGATGCTAGCATTTCTTCAAATATCTGAAAGGATGTATAGGAGGTCAATACTTGTGCACTCTCCATCTATTATGTAACTTATTTTTCACTTCCTTCACTTTTGCAGTTTGCCATTTGTTGCTATTAGAAGTTGCCTTTGGTTAGGTGCTAGAAGAAGTGAGTGGTTGTATTAAGGATGTTCTTTTCTACTTTATTATTTTAAAGTAATGCAAAATTTCACATGTCAGCATAAATCACTCCTCTAGTGGTAGAGGATGTTTGCATTCATATAGCAACATTTTTAATCAGAGCAGGTAAAAACTCAGCATTTGAACAAGTTGCTTAATTAGACTTCGCCTTGAGTATTTATTAACTTCATTAGTTTTGTGGCTGAGCACTGTGGTGAATGTAATTTCCTCGCCATTCGGAGTAACTCAGAGTCTGCTTAAGCCAGAGGTCTTCAAACTTGGCAACTTTAAGACTTGTGGACTTCAACTCCCAGAATTCTCTGGAGAATTCTGGGAGTTGAAGTCCACAAGTCTTAAAGTTGCCAAGGTTGGGGACCCCTGGCTTAAGGAGAGTTGGAATCATCTTCAGAAGGGAGGCACTTCTATCCTGGAAAGACTGAGAGATTCCCCTAGGTCAGGGGGAGGCAAAGTTGGCTCTTCTATGACTTGTGGACTTCAACTCCCAGAATTCCTGAGCCAGTCATGCTTGATCAGGAATTCTTGAAGTCGACAAGTCATAAAGGGGCCATTATTCCCTACACCTGCCCTAGATTCTCCTTCTCCAGGGGACACAAACAAGTGTGTGTGTGTGTGTGTGTGTGTGTGTGTGTGTGTGTGTGTGTGTGTGTGTGTGTGTGTGTGTGTGTGTGTGTGTTTCAATGAAGCAAAGATGTTGGATGATGGTTCAGCACCTACATGGTAGTTCTGGGGATCCAACCAGGGTGGATAAAAACCAATGATTTTTTGAAAAAAATATATCAAAAAATCAGATTTTTAAAATTTAAATAGGATTTCTTTATTTTTATCAAATTTATTTTAATAAAATGCTTTTGGAGTAAATAGTTTTCTATTTAAGATACATTAATAATTTAGTTTATTCAGCATGAAATGGAGCTTAGTTATGTAGCATGCGGCTGTATATTTTGCAATATTGGGACTGTCGGTGAGTCAACAGCGGGTCAGAGGAGGAGCTGCTGCAGGACAGAGATATCAGTTGCTCTTTAAAAATTATGACTTAAATCGAGTTGATTTAAATCAAGCCTTTTTACTAGTGATTTAAATCGACTTGATTTTAAATCAAATCCACCCTGGACCCAACCCATAAAGATACATTTCTGAATCTGTGTAGTGTCCAGTATAGAAGATGGGACAATCCAATAATCTAATTAAGGTTGTTGCCAATAACTAACAAAGCAATTAAATCTTTGAAGTGACAACTTCAAATATTAACAATAAACTGAAACACTGCAACAGTATCCAAAAAATCAGAATACAAGCCTGGATAATCACCTCACAAGATTATGGTGTTACAACCATGCTTGTGTTGGTGGGGGGGAAACAGATCTAAATTTGTTGTCTCTGTTTCCAATTTCTATTAGGTGAAGCTAGGCAAAATCACATCAGATACCTGTACAATTAGCACAGGGCCCCCCCAAGGCTGTGCACTCTCACTACTTCTCTTCTCTCTATATACCAATGACTGCATCTCAAACGATCCATCTGTTAAACTACTGAAGTTTGCAGATGACACAACAGTGATTGGTCTCATTCGAGACAACAATGAAACTGCATACAGACGGGAGGTTGAACAACTAGCCTCGTGGTGCAACCAGAACAATCTGGAACTGAACACACTCAAAACCGTAGAAATGGTGGTAGACTTTAGGAGAAACCCTGCCATTCTACCACCTTTTACAATACTAGACAACACAGTATCAACAGTAGAGACCTTCAAATTTCTAGGTTCTATCATATCTCAAGACCTAAAATGGCCACCTAACATCAACAACGTCATCAAAAAAGCACAACAAAGTGTTGTACCTCATGATTCTTGACAAATGTATCTTTTCTTTTATGTACACTGAGAGCATATGCACCAAAGACAAATACCTTGTGTGTCCAATCACACTTGGCCAATAAAGAATTCTATTCTATTCTATTCTATTCTATTCTATTCTATTCTATTCTATTCTATTCTATTCTATTCTATTCTATTCTATTCTATTCTATTCTATTCTATTCTATTCTATTCTATTCTGCACCTATTTCCCCTGTTCCCAATTGCTGCAAACTTTTGATGTTACTCAAAGGTGGTAATAGAGATTTTACTTACCTTGAAGTAAGTAAACTTCAAGGTTTACTTAATTTGAAACTGCCTTTCAACGGCATCAGAAAAGGGGGAAATAATTCCTTTACACACTACTGCTAAGGACAACTTAAGCCCTATTTGCTCATGGGCTGAGAATGAAAAGATTCCCATCTGTTTTTGATCTGTAAATCCGAACATCCTACTCAAGGTAGAATATGGTTTAAGAAAAACAGCTGCCTAATATACTGTACATATATTTTATATATCAATTTTCTACAACGCCTGTATTGGAGTTCCCTGAACAATGAAAACACATCAAATGCAAAGCTAAGCAAAAAAAAAAATCACAAGCTTTCCTCACGAATTGGCTCAAATCAACTTGATGTTTTGCTGCTAAAATGAACAGTTTGGAACTTTGGCTTGGAGACATCTACACCTCTACAGTTCCCCTGGGGAATTCCAGATGTTCCCCAGTCCAAAAGGATAGACTGTGCTCACATCAAATTACTGAACCACCTACACTAGTACTATAGGCCTGAGGCACAAATTATTCACAGCTCTGCTTTTGGAATGCATTTTCATTGGAAAGGCCATCAGAGACCCAGGTTGGTTTTCCCCCCTCCCCTCTGGGCTATTGTCCAATACATGCTCTGCCAATTAACCGGCCATCCTCCCTCAACTGGAAATTGCTTTTTTTTTCCGATGGCCTAGGAGTAAAGGCAGCATCTTCTACTGCAGAGTGGAGCAAGGCCACAGGGTCACAGTGACTCCCCAGCCATCCTGCACCATCTGAGTAGAGTTTGCCTTATCCATCCTAATCAATATCACCCATTATGCCTGTGTAATTGCTACATCCGTCCATTCAACCATGACCTTGAAAAGGCTGTGGTATGGGTTTAGTTTGCATGGAGCCTTCCCAAGCAATGTTGCGGCAACCCAAGCAACCTTCTACAAATGTTCAGCTCTGGTTTCTATATAGCCCGAGAAGACTCTCTGGTCCCCGGGTCTTGTAGAAATATGGCTTTCCAAAAGATCAATAAGCAACTCCAACATCATCAGACTGCGCCTCTCATTAATGGGCTTCAGGAAGCCAGTGAAGGCTAAACATTTTTGGGATGTGATTGTTTGCCAAAATTATTATGGTTCTCATTTTTTATTTTTACACCATGGGTGTTTAAGGAGGAGCCGTGGTGACGCAGTGGTTAGAATGCAGTATTGCAGGCTAATTCTGCCTTCCACTACCAGGAGTTTGATCCTGACTGACTCAAGGTTGACTCAGCCTTCCATCCTTCCAAGGTCGGTAAAATGAGGACTCAGATCGTTGGGGGCAATATGCTGGCTTACAGAGAGTGCTGCAAAGCACTATGAAGTGGTATATAAGTCTAAATAACATTGCTATTGCTATTTAATATAATTGTTTTCTTACCATGGTCATTTTATTGTATATTATTCTGATGTAAGTTACCAGGACTTGGAATGATTTTTGGTAGCATATAAATTTAATCAATAAATAAACGTCATTAAAATTAAGCTAAGTAGGAGAGCTTGATGCTTTTAGTCATCAATGTCACTAAGACAATGATGGATCCAAGGGTACCCATAACACATAGCTCGTTATTTCAGGAGGAGTTCAACCCTTATGTAACCCAAGCAGTTGTGTAAGTATCAGAGCCATACATTCAAAGTGCCTCTGCCTTATCCAAGTTCAGATTGATTTTCTGGTGCTCAATTATTAATTACATTTAAAAATCAAATTTCTAAGCCGCTGAATTTGAAACGACTCTGGGCAACGAGAGAGAGAGAGAGAGAGAGAGAGAGAGAGAGAGAGAGAGAGAGAGAGAGAGAGAGAGAGAGAGAGAGAGAGAGAGAGAAAACCAATCAATAATAAAACTCCATAAATAGCTTCAGTCAGAGGGAACAACTTATCTCCTCCACCAGCAGAAACACAAAGAGCTTCACCCAACCACGCTAATTCAAGAGCCCTGGGAAAGGTAGAGCCCAGATTTTAATGTCTACATTGGGGTCAAGAACCAATTATGTATATGCATGGTCTGATTTGTGTCCCAAGACAAACAAACAAACAAACAAACAAACAGTAATAATAATAATAACAACAACAACAACAACAACAACAACAACAACAAGAAGAAGAGTTGGAAGGGACCTTGGAGGTCTTCTAGTCCAACCCCCTGCTTAGGCAGGAAACCCTACACCACTTCAGACCAATGGTTATCCAACATCTTCTTAAAAACTTCCAGTGTTGGAGCATTCATAACTTCTGGAGGCAAGTGGTTCCACTGATTAATTGCTCTAACTGTCAGGAAATTTCTCCTTAGTTCTAAGTTGCTTCTCTCCTTGTTTAGTTTCCACCCATTGCTTCTTGTTCTACCCTCAGGTGCTTTGGAGAATAGTTTGACTCCCTCTTCTTTGTGGCAACCCCTGAGATATTGGAACACTGCTATCATGTCTCTCCTGGTCCTTCTTTTCATTAAACTAGACATACCCAGTTCCTGCAGCCGTTCTTCATATGTTTTAGCCTCCAGTCCCCTAATCATCTTTGTTGCTCTTCTCTGCACTCTTTCCAGAATCTCAACATCCTTTTGACATCGTGGCGACCAAAACTGAATGCAGTATTTCAAGCGTGGCAGTATTCCAAGTGTGATACTAAAGTTGAGTATCATCAGCATTCTTAAAAAAATATTTGCATATCACACAAACTGCCTAAGGTTTTATCACCAACAAAACCTATAAAAACAGCACAGAAACAACTTACACACAGGAATACTAAAATCCATTAAGGGGGCCACTCACCCTCCTTCCAAACACTCTGGAAGAATTCAGTTATCATCAGCTCCCTGGAAGTCATCAAACTTGTAGTCATTAAACTGGTCTCAAAAGAGAAACATGGGTCACGGTCAAAAAGGCCTGTCTGCCAGCTTCTGCCACTTGAAGACCAGCGCCTTTGGGACCAGCAGTTCAACATAAATGAAGCATCTCATAAGCAGGACATTCCCCCAAAGCTCACCTGCTCCACAGCAAGGATGGAACATCTTCCAGGCCTAGGCTATACCTTCTCAGTCTTACTAACTTTTATATAGAAGGCTTGATTGACCAAAACCATGACAGACCACTAGAAATCAATATTTGCAAGCCCACCTTTTGATAACTATGACATGCAAACAGTAAAGATTATGAATTTAACAAATGAAATGAAGGAAATTGATGTGTTTTATCAATAGATGTGCCATCCAAGAAATTAAGTATTTTAAGTTAAGGTATCATAAGAGTATAGTAAGGTATTTTAGGGAGGGTATAAAATGGTTGCTATTCTTCAATTTGTCTTAATAAATTTTCCCCTTGTACCCTTAAGAAAACAGGTGCAATCCTCCACAGTGCCAAATCTAGATCCAGAAGTCAATCTTTCATCTCCTCTGCCCTGACCAATGAGATTTGTAAGCAATTTCTTGCTTGTTCCATGGCTCAAAGATGGTGTCAGGCCGAAGCCATTTTAGTAACCCAGCTGCTGTGGCCCAGAGGTGGAGCTCTTGCCTCACAATCAGAAGGTTGTGAGTTCAATCCTAGGTAGAGGCAGATTTGGGTCTCCTGCTTGGGCAGGGGGTTGGACTAGATGACCTGCAAGGTCCCTTCCAACTCTGTTAATTGGGGTCTTTGGCCTGCCACACTTTATGCTATTTTAAAATGTATTCTTAGCTGTGGGAATTTGGGAGGAGTAGTTGCATGAGGGATGTCTGCATGTAGCCATAACAAATTCCTTCTAGAAGATGGTCAAAGTCATCCTTTGTCTTCGCACTTCTGCACCTGCACGGAAGGAGATGGGAGTTGCTGCCAAGTTGGCAGATAAAGATTGCTCAACGTGATGGTCTTGGGGATGTGGGGACAAGGGCTTGAACTTTCAACTGGGTGGAGAAACTCCTGGGACTTCAGATTCGGGTTTCTCCCAGATGTGCCAACATGGCTCTGCTAATAAATTGGAACTTTGAGGAATACTTTGCCTCGGACTCTGATTTGATTTCCGATGCTATTTGGAACCCTGACAGATGGATGAAGTCATTCTCCATTCTGATGTGAGATCTAGATTGAAGAAAGAATGTTTTGCAATGCAGCTTATGAATTAGAGAAAAGTGATGGGGGGGGGGGGAATACTTTTATTTGCATGGCTGCATCCCAGCAATGCCTGCATGTCTTAAAAGCTGCATCGAAGCAGCTATTTTGAAAGGGAGCATGCTGTTTGTCCAGGAAAAAATCCAGTCATTCAGCTCTTACTCCAGATATATGATACAGCAAAATGGAAATATCTCAAAGTGTATGCAGAGTTCCCTGCCCTTGCCTCTGAATCGAAGAGTTCTTTGAACTCAAGGATGGGTTCCACTTACCTTCCCTACCGGTTCGCATCGTGAACGGATGCAAATTTCCGCCACCGGTACGGGGGAACCGGTCCAAACCGGCAGCAACCCACCACTGATTTGACCTCTTCTAATGGGTCTGCTCCATTACTTATGTTCGCTCATTTATCTTTATATATTGTATTTTTGTATTTGTTTATTTGTCAAGCATATATGATTATAAGCAAAGTATAAACAGTAAAACATGATTGAATATATATGTAATAGTACAAGCATGAATAAGAGTAAAAGAGGTATGAATATATGGGTACATTAGGACAGGAACGGTAGGCACGATTGTGCGCTTATGCACGCCCCTTACCGACCTCTTAGGAATGGGGTGAGGTCGATGGTAGATAATTAGATGGTAGATATTATAGCAGGGGTGGGCAAACTATGGTTCTTTGATGACCTGTGAACTTCAACTCCCAGAATTCCTGAGCCAGCCATGCATGCATAGCTGGCTCAGGAATTCTGGGAGTTGAAGTCCATAGGTCCTCAAAGAACCATAGTTTGCCCACCCCTGTAATTATAGTATCAGTTTTGAGGGCTTTTTGGTGATTTACAGTAACAATCTATATGCTTTATGGATTTCAATATATATTTAGAATAGAATAGAATAGAATAGAATAGAATAGAATAGAATAGAATAGAATAGAATAGAATAGAATAGAATAGAATAGAATAATATCACCTGGCAGACACCTGACCTCTTTCAAAACCTTCATATCCTTTCCTAAATTTACATCCCTTACAATTGAATCACCAACCAGAAGGTGGCTTCTCTTTTTGGATACCTTGCTGCTCCTGTGGGACTGTTGTGTAATACCTGATTCTTTGTCTTATTTGTCTTATTACTCTTTTAAATTATATAAATGGTGTTTCAATATACATTTTCCTGGAAATGCGAGACATCATATGCAGTAAGGAAATATTTTAAATATTAAAAATACACTTCCAAATCCAAGAAGTAGGACTCTGGAACAATTCCTCTGATGATCTGATTGCCCAATCCCTCAAAAAGGACTCAGTTATAACAATGATAACCCTTTCCAGGTAGTCAAATGAACCTACATGTTTCTAAAATGGTGGAATTGGAAAAAACAAGAGCTACAGTCCAACACAACTAGAGGAAAGCTGACTCAGCAGCTCAGATATATGAAGCCATGTTATAAATTCAATAAAACATCAAGTAATTACATACATCCACAGGCAGAGTTGTTAATTGTAGGCTTGCTGAGGATGAACAGGCAATTTAAATGTTATTCGCATCTGGAAATTTTAATCCCAGAACTACTCAGTTTAGCATGTAGCAAGTGGACATATCAAGAAGTTAATGAAATTAAGTAACTAGTTAAACCAGAACTGCCAGATAAACTGTCAACCAATTTAAATCCTTCTTGCTGTCTCTTTAACTACAGGGCTTTGATGAGTAAATCTAAGAAAGATAATGTGGGAGAAAAACCTATTTATTTCAGCAGCTGATTTCCAATAATGGTCTATTTTGAGTGCTGTGGCCACAGTATCAGGCAAGACATTGCCTCTGACCACAGAGGACTCACTTATTCAGAAATAACATTTGATCTAGTTCACCGTTTCTCAATCTTAGAGACTTTAAATTGTGTGGACTTCAACTTCCAGAATTCCTCAGACAGCAGGCTGGCTGTTTACTAAAAAGGTCTTGGGAGACTTTTTAAGTGTCCTATGGTTTGAGACCATAGGAGTAGGCTTTTCCAATGACTACATCTCCATGTATCTTCCAATAGAACTCCACTCTACCAGTGGCCAAAACCAAAAAGCCTCGGTTCACGTTATGATAGCCTAGCTTAAAATGCACTTTCCTAAAGGAATTAAACCCTGACTGTTCTTTGGAAGGACAGATACTGAAACTGAAGCTCAAATACTTTGGCCACCTAATGAGAAGAAAGGACTCATTGGAAAAGACCGTGATGCTGGGAAAGATTGAAGGCAAAAGCAGGGGTTAGAATAGTGTCATTGACACAATGAACATGAACTGGGGCAAACTCCAGGGGGCGGTAGAACACAGGGGTGCTATGGTCCATGGGATTGCAAAGAGTCAGACATGACTTATTTATTTATTTATTTATTTGGTAGCTTTTCTATGCCGCCCTACTCCCTCAGGACTCAGGGCGGCGTACAACATTTTATGTTACCTGCGGGACCGCATCCTACCACATACCTCCCTAAGACCGGTTAGGTCCCACAGAGAGGGCCTCCTCCGGGTCCCGTCGGCCAAACAATGTCGGTTGGCGGGACCGCGGGGGAGGGCCTTCTCTGTGGGAGCCCCGTCCCTCTGGAACCAACTGCCACCAGAGATCCAGACCATCCCCACCCTACTGGCCTTCCGTAAAGCCTTAAAAACATGGCTCTTCCGGCAGATGGGGTGAATAGGACAATCAGATTCCCCCTGAATGTTGTGTTTATAATGTCTTCTTTTTAATTATATTTTTAATTTAAATTAATGACGACTGTTTTTAAATGTACGCCTCTTATTCATGTTGTACGCCGCCCTGAGTCCCACGGGATTGGGCGGCCTATAAGAGCGTTTAAATAAATAAATAAATAAATAAATAAAAAACTCCAAATTATTAAAAGCACTTAAAAAGTTAAAATATATATATACACACACCATACATACCTGGGGGAGACATCAGATATAAGATCGTCTCAACTCAACCCCACCTGCAGGAAGAGCCATGTCTTAATGGCTTTTCGGAAGGCCAGCAAGGTGGGGATAATTCGGATCTCTGGGGGAAGTTGGTTCCAGAGAACAGGGGCCCCTACAGAGAAGGCCCTCCCCCTAGGCCCCGCCAGTCGGCACCGTTTGGCTGACGGGACCTGGAGGAGACCCACTCTGTGGGACCTAACCGGTTGGAGGGAGGAATGCGGCAGAATGCGGCCCTGGAGATAGCCTGGTCCTAAGCCATGTAGGGCTTTAAAGATGATGATCAGCACCTTAAATTGTACCCGGAGACCAATGGGCAGCCAATGCAGCTGGCGGAGTATAGGTGTTACGTGGGTGTACCTTGAAACACCCACCACAGCACGCGCAGCTGCATTTTGCACCAGTTGAAGTCTCCGAATACTCTTCAGGGGCAGCCCCATGTAGAGCGCATAGAGACTTAGCGTAGTGGTCACCAACCGAACTGGTGGTCCGCGAGAAAATTTTGGTGGTCCACAGAAAAATTGCTTGCATTTTTTATATTGCACTAAATACTATTTATCTTTTTTTAAAAATTCATATTAGGGGTCAGCTGGATTTAAAATTATGAATTTAGTGGTCCCTGAGGTCCGAAAGGTTGGTGATCCCTTACTTAGCGAGTGAACAAAAAGATGCACTTCGGTGCTAGCCATTGTTAATTGGAATTTATTGTGTGTTTGAACCCAACCAGGGAAATGGGGCCAGATGGATCTCAAATGGAAAAGAATTCCAAAAATTAGAAAGTCAGCTTCCATGAAACCTGACTTCTTGAGGTGGGGAGTAAGACTCAAAGGGAAGGATTGCAAGAGGAACAGACCATCTTTTGAATAGCTCATTCCCAAACTGCTTAGGGGTCTAGAGGTAACAAATGGCACCTATAATTGTGTCCTAAAGCAACCTGGTAACAAATGCAGTCAGAAAGAGTGATGTTTGAGTCAGTCAAAGCTTTAGCTGCCACATTTTGAACCAAAGGGTTTAATAGAGATTCATACAAAGTATAACAGGTAGTCTTCAAATTGTGACTGCAATGGAGCCTGCCATCGCACTCGTAACTCATGATGGTCATAACATTTTGCAACCTTTTTTGCAGCAGTTAACAAAAAAATCTAGGGTTTGCTACAGGTGGTTTGCTATAGTTTTGGCAAAATTGTAAACCACGATCACATGTTCATGGGATGCTGCAAGCAGCCATAAATGTGGCTTCATCATTGACAGCCTAATATGCACACATGTGAGGGGGGGACACGCATGTCAGAACTTTGAATCTGGGTCCCCAGGTAGGTCCACTGGAACTTTGACTGGTCACTATCTGACCGGTCGTAAATCAAGGACTATCTGTATAGCAATCTAACTGAGGGGGGAAAGGGCTTTAGTCAATCTGGCAAGAAAGTTCAGCAAACTACAGAAAAGTGCCTATATCCTTTAAAGCTAAAGAATGCTCTGCATGTGCTGCAGCAAGTAACTATCTTGAGACAAAGAGCACCACCAAGCTGTATATTCATTTATTTATTTGGTTTTCTTATATGCCGCCCAACTCCCGAGGGACTCAGGGCGGCGTACAACACAAGAAAAATACAAGAATAACCAATAAACAGTTAAGTTAAAATCAAAATATAAAAATTAAAAATCACAATATAAAAACCATTCAGCAACCAGATATACCCGGGGGAGAGTTCAGATGGAATTAAGCTCTACCCCCTGCCTGCAGGAAAAGCCATGTCTTAACGGCTTTTCGGAAGGCCAGCAGGGTGGGGATGGTTTGGGTCTCTGGAGGAAGTTGGTTCCAGAGCGCGGGGCCCGCCACAGAGAAGGCCCTCCCCCTAGGGCCCGCCAGTCAGCATTGCTTGGCTGACGGGAGCTGGAGGAGGCCAACTCTGTGGGCCCTAACCGGTCGGAGGGAAGTATGAGGCAGAATGCGGTCCCGGAGATAACCTGGTCCTAAGCCATGAAGGGCTTTAAAGATGATGATCAACACCTTGAATTGGACCCGGAGACTAATGGGCAACCAATGCAGCTGGCGGAGTATAGGTGTCACGTGGGTGTACCTTGGCACACCCACCACAGCACGCGCAGCCGCATTTTGCACCAACTGGAGTCTCCGGATACTCTTCAAGGGTAGCCCCATGTAGAGCGAGTTGCAGTAGTCCAAACGGGAGGTGACAAGGGCATGAGTGACCGTGAGTAGAGCCTCCTTCTCCAAGTATGGCCGCAACTGGTGCACCAGGCGAACCTGTGCAAAGGCCCCCCTAGCCACAGCAGTAAGATGATGTTCCAATTTTAGCTGTGGATCATTCCTTCAGAAACAACACAAGTCAGGATTACCTTTCACTATACTATCTGGATTAATTCTCCTGATCGAATAACAGAATTACAGAGTCGGAAGGGACCTTGGAGGTCTTCTAGTCCAACCCCCTGCTCAAGCAGGAAACCCTATAGTATTTCAGACATATGGTTGTCCAATCTCTTCTTAAAAACATCCAGTGTTGGAACACCCACAACTTCTGCAGGCAAGTTGTTCCACTGATTAATTGTTCTAACGGTCAGGAAATTTCTCCTTATTTTTAGGTTGGTTCTCTCCTTGATTAGTTTCCATCCATTGTTTCTTATCCTGCCTTCTGGTGCTTTGTAGAACAGCTTGGCCCCCACTTCTTTGTGGCAGCCGCTTAGATATTGGAACACCGCTATCATGTCTCCCCTAGTCCTTTTCATTAAACTAGCCATGTCCACTTCCTGCAGCCGTTCTTCATATGTTTTCCTCTCCAGTGCCCCTAATCATCTTCGCTCTTCTCTGCATTCTTTCTAGAGTCCCAACATCTTTTTTATATCGTGGCAACCAAAACTGGATACAGTATCACTTCTGGTCATGGCTAACCCACCTCCATAAAAAGGTATGTGATCATTTTAAACAATCTCTGCAATCTCTGTGAAATCATGGGAGAAGGACACACAGTAGTGCCAGAGGATTGGAGAAAGGGGTCTCTTCAGGAGTGGGTTCCACTTACCTTCGCCACCAGTTCGCATCACGAGGTTTCTCATGTGTGCACGCATCCCCTCGTACAATTCTGCTTCCGCCCATGCTCAGTAACTATAATCAGCCCGAAACACAGCTGAGGAGCTGATCAGCTGTGCTTCGGGCGAAGGAATAAAGGTAAGTATAAACCCGGGGGTGTGCAGGAGGGCTCTTTTTCAAGCAGCAGCAGAGGAAAAAACTTCCAAACAGTAAAAAAAAAAGGAATTAAAAAAAAAGATGGCGGCGCCCACGGACTGGCACCGACCGAACCGGATCCGTGACACCATCATGACGTCATCAGCAGGTCACTACCAGTTCAGGCAATCCGGTCCAAACAGGGAGGAACCCACCCCTGGGTCTCTTGTTCCTATCCTCAAACAAACAAGCAAAAAGAAGATCCAGCTAATTACCGACTAGTCAGCCTAATGAAGATACCAGGCAAAACTCTGTAACCCATTATTAAGCAGTTGGCCTGTGAGCATTTAGAAAAGAATGCGCTGCTTGGCAAGAGCCAATGTGGGTTTATCAAGAATAAAACATGCCAAACCAATATGTTCTTCTTTTTTGGTAGTATGACCAATTCAGTTGACCACAGGAATGTGGTGGACATAGTGTACCTTGACTTCAGCAAAGCCTTTGACAATCTCCCACAAGATTCGAGTAGGGAAGATGACCAAAAATGGGCTGCACTAATGCTAAAATTAGCTTGATATAGAGCTGATTGAAGAATTGTACCCAACTAGTATACATCAATTGTTCCATGTTAGCTGAAGGGAAGTGTAAGTGGCATACCACAGGTTCTGTCGAGGCTTTCTGTTGTTCGACATATAAAGGACCTGAATCAGGCATTTGAAAAGATGATTATTAAATTTGCAGTTGATACAACGGTAGGAATATAGTAAACGACACTATAGAGCACTGCACACCAGAACAACTAGACACCAGAACAGTTTTTCCCGAATGCCATCACTCTGCTAAACAAATAATTCCCTCAACACTGTCAAACTATTTACTAAGTCTGCACTACTATTAATCTTCTCATCATTCCCATCATCCATCTCCTCCCACAAGTGACTGTAACTTTGTTGCTTGTATCCTTACAATTTACAGTATATTGACTGGTTCCTAATATGATTTGATTGCTTATTTGTACCCTATGACTATCATTAAGTGTTGTACCTTATGATTCTTGATGAACGTATCTTTTCTTTTATGTACACTGAGAGCATATGCACCAAGACAAATTCCTTGTGTGTCCAATCACACTTGGCCAATAAAATTCTATTCTATTCTATTCTATTCTATTCTATTCTATTCTATTCTATTCTATTCTATTCTATTCTATTCTATTCTATTCTATTCTATTCTATTCTATTCTTAGAGCAACGGTATCCAACCTTGACAGCTTTAAGACTTGTGGACTTCAACTCCCAGAACTCCCATGGCTGGCTAGGGAATTCTGGGAGTTGAAGTCCACAAGTCTTAAAGTAACTAAAGTTAGACACTCCTGCCTTACAGGAAACCATCAAGATTCAGAATCTTGACAAGTTGGAATAATGGGCAGAAACACAATGAACTTAAACAGCCAGATGTAAAATCCTACATTGGTTAAGAACATATCTATAGTGGATGGAACTATAGGGAGAGGAGTACATGTGAAACGGATCTGGCTATCTTTGTGGATCACAAGCTGACAATGTGATGCAACTGCAAACAGAGACAGAGAGAGAGAGGGAGAGAGGGAGAGAGAGAGGGAGAGAGGGAGAGAGAGGGAGAGGGAGAGGAAGAGAGGGAGAGGGAGAGGGAGAGGGAGAGGGAGAGGGAGAGAGAGAGAGAGAGAGAGAGAGAGAGAGAGAGAGAGAGAGAGAGAGAGAGAGAGAGAGAGAGCAATCCAAGGATGTATCCAAGAAAATATGATGTCAAGATCAAGAGTTGTGGATTTGGGCAGGGAGTTGAACGAGATGTTTCCAAGATCCTTACATTTTACAAACCAACAAATATCATACTCACTAGGTGAGATCAGACCTGGTCCTCTATGAACGCAGCAAAATACTGCTATGTTAAAAGGCGTATTTTTAACAACACATGATGATTGACGTTTTTTAGGCCCCAAGAATAACAAAACTTATCCATTGACATTCAGACAGATGACCCATCATCGGTATGTTCTGTTTTATTGTGTGGGTGTGTACCAGAAATTCCTAAAACTTTGCCATCGTACCTTTAGTGTATTCTTAATGTAAACAGCTGCCATAAAAATCCAAACACGAAAATGAACACAAATGAACAATGAAAACAATACAATGAAACTTTGGAAAGTTGGCTCTATAGCCGTGGTGGCGAACCTATGGCACGCGTGCCACAGGTGGCACGCGGAGCCATTTCGGCTGGCACGCCACGGGTCCGGCACATTCTACTTCCGGGTTTCTGGCGCGCATGCGCAGAGCTGCTAGAGCTACCCGAAGCAGAAGGAGAAGGGGGCGGTTGCGCAGGCTGGGCGGCTCGCGTAACCGTTCCCTCCTCCTTCTCCTGCCAGCCTCACGTTCCGGCTTGTGCCCGGAGTGCGAGGCTTGGAGCAGGAGAAGGGGGCAGTTGCGCAGGCTGGGCGGCTCGCGTAACCGCTCCCTCCTCCTTCTCCTGCCAGCCTCACGTTCCGGCTTGTGCCCGGAGTGCGAGGCTTGGAGCAGGAGAAGGGGGCGGTTGCGCAGGCTGGGCGGCTCGCGTAACCGCTCCCTCCTCCTTCTCCTGCCAGCCTCACGTTCCGGCTTGTGCCCGGAGTGCGAGGCTTGGAGCAGGAGAAGGGGGCGGTTGCGCAGGCTGGGCGGCTCGCGTAACCGTTCCCTCCTCCTTCTCCTGCCAGCCTCACGTTCCGGCTTGTGCCCGGAGTGCGAGGCTTGGAGCAGGAGAAGGGGGCGGTTGCGCAGGCTGGGCGGCTCGCGTAACCGCTCCCTCCTCCTTCTCCTGCCAGCCTCACGTTCCGGCTTGTGCCCGGAGTGCGAGGCTTGGAGCAGGAGAAGGGGGCGGTTGCGCAAGCTGGGCGGCTCGCGTAACCGCTCCCTCCTCCTTCTCCTGCCAGCCTCACGTTCCGGCTTGTGCCCGGAGTGCGAGGCTTGGAGCAGGAGAAGGGGGCGGTTGCGCAAGCTGGGCGGCTCGCGTAACCGCTCCCTCCTCCTTCTCCTGCCAGCCTCACGTTCCGGCTTGTGCCCGGAGTGCGAGGCTTGGAGCAGGAGAAGGGGGCGGTTGCGCAGGCTGGGCGGCTCGCGTAACCGCTCCCTCCTCCTTCTCCTGCCAGCCTCACGTTCCGGCTTGTGCCCGGAGTGCGAGGCTTGGAGCAGGAGAAGGGGGCGGTTGCGCAAGCTGGGCGGCTCGCGTAACCGCTCCCTCCTCCTTCTCCTGCCAGCCTCACGTTCCGGCTTGTGCCCGGAGTGCGAGGCTTGGAGCAGGAGAAGGGGGCGGTTGCGCAGGCTGGGCGGCTCGCGTAACCGCTCCCTCCTCCTTCTCCTGCCAGCCTCACGTTCCGGTTGGTGCCCGGAGTGCGAGGCTTGGAGCAGGAGAAGGGGGCGGTTGCGCAGGCTGGGCGGCTCGCGTAACCGCTCCCTCCTCCTTCTCCTGCCAGCCTCACGTTCCGGCTTGTGCCCGGAGTGCGAGGCTTGGAGCAGGAGAAGGGGGCGGTTGCGCAAGCTGGGCGGCTCGCGTAACCGCTCCCTCCTCCTTCTCCTGCCAGCCTCACGTTCCGGCTTGTGCCCGGAGTGCGAGGCTTGGAGCAGGAGAAGGGGGCGGTTGCGCAAGCTGGGCGGCTCGCGTAACCGCTCCCTCCTCCTTCTCCTGCCAGCCTCACGTTCCGGCTTGTGCCCGGAGTGCGAGGCTTGGAGCAGGAGAAGGGGGCGGTTGCGCAGGCTGGGCGGCTCGCGTAACCGCTCCCTCCTCCTTCTCCTGCCAGCCTCACGTTCCGGCTTGTGCCCGGAGTGCGAGGCTTGGAGCAGGAGAAGGGGGCGGTTGCGCAAGCTGGGCGGCTCGCGTAACCGCTCCCTCCTCCTTCTCCTGCCAGCCTCACGTTCCGGCTGGTGCCCGGAGTGCGAGGCTTGGAGCAGGAGAAGGGGGCGGTTGCGCAGGCTGGGCGGCTCGCGTAACCGCTCCCTCCTCCTTCTCCTGCCAGCCTCACGTTCCGGTTGGTGCCCGGAGTGCGAGGCTTGGAGCAGGAGAAGGGGGCGGTTGCGCAGGCTGGGCGGCTCGCGTAACCGCTCCCTCCTCCTTCTCCTGTCAGCCTCACGTTCCGGCTTGTGCCCGGAGTGCGAGGCTTGGAGCAGGAGAAGGGGGCGGTTGCGCAGGCTGGGCGGCTCGCGTAACCGCTCCCTCCTCCTTCTCCTGCCAGCCTCACGTTCCGGCTGGTGCCCGGAGTGCGAGGCTTGGAGCAGGAGAAGGGGGCGGTTGCGCAGGCTGGGCGGCTCGCGTAACCGCCCCCTCCTCCTTCTGCTGTCAGCCTCACGTTCCGGCTGGTGCCCGGAGTGCGAGGCTTGGAGCAGGAGAAGGGGGCGGTTGCGCAGGCTGGGCGGCTCGCGTAACCGCTCCCTCCTCCTTCTCCTGTCAGCCTCACGTTCCGGCTTGTGCCCGGAGTGCGAGGCTTGGAGCAGGAGAAGGGGGCGGTTGCGCAGGCTGGGCGGCTCGCGTAACCGCTCCCTCCTCCTTCTCCTGCCAGCCTCACGTTCCGGCTGGTGCCCGGAGTGCGAGGCTTGGAGCAGGAGAAGGGGGCGGTTGCGCAGGCTGGGCGGCTCGCGTAACCGCCCCCTCCTCCTTCTGCTGTCAGCCTCACGTTCCGGCTGGTGCCCGGAGTGCGAGGCTTGGAGCAGGAGAAGGGGGCGGTTGCGCAGGCTGGGCGGCTCGCGTAACCGCCCCCTCCTCCTTCTGCTGTCAGCCTCACGTTCCGGCTTGTGCACGGAGTGCGAGGCTTGGAGCAGGAGGAGGAGGGGGCGGTTACACGTGCGCAGTAGATGTGCGCATGCGCGGTGCGGGCGCGTGCGTGGTGCAGGCGCGTGCATGTAGGTGTGGGTGCGCATGCGCAGGGGGGGGTGCGCATTGCATTTTGGGTAGTGGCACGCGGGAGCGCTGGTGGGTGTGCGCGCGCCTATTTTTGGCACGTCGAGAGAAAAAGTTTCGCCACCGCTGCTCTATAGTAACAATGTAACTAAAAGGTATTTTGCACTTCCCCTGGACTCTGTCTGAAATTCCACAAGGGAGATAAATATGCTGGCTCATATTTAAATGGTTGTCCACTAGGACTCCCAAGATCCCTCTCACATATACATGTAGTCCTCAACTTACAACCATTCTTTGAAACTTATGATGGCCTCAGAAAAAGTGACATACAATCCATCCTCAAAGTTATGACTGTCATATCATCCTGGTAGTTAATATGATCGCAATTTGGATATTTGGCAAGGGGCGCACATTTACATCAGTTGTAATGTATTGTTGTTTTGTAATTGCAATTTGCAAACTTCCCAGATGACAAAGTCAATTGTGGAAGCCGGATTCACTTAACGTCCAAAATAAAAATGGTCATAAATTCAGGTCCAGCCATGTGACTCATTTAATGACTGCATTGCTAGCCACCAAAATTCTGGTCCCAACTGTGATCATAAATCAAGGATTACCTGTACATATACATAGAGTGTACATATTTGCATGCACGTTTGCTCACTTTCTTTAAACTATAAGGTAATTTTTCAACCCCCGAGATACATATCTTAAATAATATTGTGTTATACCGCCACAGATTAATATACCAGTTAAACACTACTTATTGCTAAACAAGCTCAGCTGTTGTCCTGCACAAATCTCAGGGAAGAGAGAAGCCAGATCAGAAGCCTAAATGTAGGTGTACTGACCTCCAATGTTCCCTCTAAGCTGCGCGGCCGCACATGTAACAAGAGAATGGCGCGCAGCAGTTTCCAACTGCCGTGCAACATTTTCTAATATCAGAGGATGCGCGACTGCGCGCCCGCACACATGACTAGAGAACGGCGTGCAGCAGTTTCCAATTGCCACGCGCCATTTTCTAATGTTAGAGGGACCATTGCTGACCTCATGGGCATGTATTTTTGGAATTGGTGGGTGTGCTCTCTGGGACTGTCCAGGAGCTCATTAAAGAGAGAATTATGTATTGAATTTGGAAAGCCCAAATTCCTGATGCGTCATTTAGTCTCAGCTATGGTTCCTACAACTGTACGGAGCACAATATCCCAGTCTCTGTGCTCCTCCAAACCAAAAATCTTGATTTTTAAAAAATAAAGAAAAACAATTTCCCCAAACTTGGCACCCTCTAAATGTTGGGACTGAAACTCCTAGAATTTCCAATGAAATTCAGAAAGACTGTTGGAAAACTTTAAGTATAATAATAATAATAACAACAGAGTTGGAAGGGACCTTGGAGGTCTTCTAGTCCAACCCCCTGCCTAGGCAGGAAACCCTACACTACTTCAGACAAATGGTTATCCAACATCTTCTTAAAAACTTCCAGTGTTGGAGCATTCACAACTTCTGGAGGCAAGCTGTTCCACTGATTAATTGTCCTAACTGTCAGGAAATTTCTCCTTAGTTCTAAGTTGCTTCTCTCCTTGTTTAGTTTCCACCCATTACTTCTTGTCCTGCCCTCAGGTGCTTTGGAGAATAGCTTGACTCCCTCTTCTTTGTGGCAACCCCTGAGATATTGGAATACTGCTATCATGTCTCCCCTGATCCTTCTTTTCATTAAACTAGACATACCCAGTTCCTGCAACCGTTCTTCATATGTTTTAGCCTCCAGTCCCCTAATCATCTTTGTTGCTCTTCTCTGCACTCTTGTTCCCTGCACACCTATGGTCTTTGTCCCATTACAGTTTCAAAAAGAATTCCTTAAGCACATTACACTGACCCAGATTTGAACCACGAGGGTCCTTAGAAAAATGCTTTCTTAGCTGATGGCTCCCTAGAGCTAGAAAACATCTCCTCCGGGGATTTTCAAAATCATTAATTCCAACTTACTGTGGCATTGCAAAAGGATTGGTTGCCTGCAAACATTTGACTTTCTGCCCTATATTCTTATAGTAAGAGCCAGTCTGAATGAAGGTCAATTAACCTGCACTGTGATCGAAAAATAAGAATTACTAATGCATCGCCAAATCACATTTTAAACTCCATCCTCAAAATCAAATAGTTTGGAACCCGCTTTAACTCTTGAATAAACTGTGTAACTGAACAAAATATAACCCACATCTTCCGGGGCCAGAAAGATATAACCAACAGCTTTTGAGACCATTATCATTACGTAGTCCTTGTTTAGCAACCATTTGAACTTACAACAGCACTGAAAAAAGTGACTTATGACCATTTTTCACACTTATGACCACTGCAGTATCCCCATGGTCACGTGATCAAAATTTAGACACTTGACAACTGGCACATATTTAGGGCGCTTGCAGTGTCCCGGGGTCACGTGATCCCCTTTTGCGACCTTCTGCCAAGCAAAGTCAGATTCACTTAACAAGCGTGTTACTAACGCAACAATTGCAGTGATTCACCTAATAACAACTGTGCATGAAAAATTGTAAAACGGAGCAAAACTCCCTTTTAACAACTGTTAAAAGTTGTTGAACGGTTGGAGGAACTGGGTATGTCTAGTTTAATGAAAAGAAGGACTAGGGGAGACATGATAGCAGTGTTCCAATATCTCAGGGGTTGCCACAAAGAAGAGGGAGTCAAACTATTCTCCAAAGCACCTGAAGAAGCAATGGGTGGAAACTAATCAAGGAGAGAAGCAACTTAGAACTAAGGAGAAATTTCCTGACAGTTAGAACAATTAATCAGTGGAACAGCTTGCCTCCAGAAGTTGTGAATGCTCCAACACTGGAAGTTTTTAAGAAGATGTTGGATAACCATTTGTCTGAAGTGGTCTAGGGTTTCCTGCCTAAGTAGGGGGTTGGACTAGAAGACCTCCAAAGTCCCTTCCAACTTCTTCTTCTTCTTGTTGTTGTTGTTAACTGTCCTGCTTATCAATGGATATTTTAGACTCTATTGGTGTTGTAAGTTGAGGACTACCCGTATAGGAAGTCTTTGGTTAACAACACTTGTTCTGTGATCATTCAAAGTTACAAGTGCTACTGAGTGTATGGTGCTATGATCAATCCTCAAAGTTAACAACTACGGTATTGAAGCAGCTCCATGGTCACGTGGTTGCATTAAGGGGGGGAGGGCTGGCAACCGAGTCAGTTATGACACTTGCAGCATTCCACACCATGTGATCGTCATTTGCGGCCTTCCCTGCCAGCTTCCCACAAGCAAAGTCAATGTGGAAACATTGCAGGTAAGGCTGCAAGTCATTCCTGGAGCTTTTTCTCCCGAGGAGCTCTACCCAGACTCACATTGCAGCAACCCCCAACCACTGTGCTGGAGCCGGGCACCCACCTGCACTCATTTTACCTGCCCACTGGCCTGCATACAAGTTGTCTAAAGCAGGGGTCTCCAACCTTGGTCACTTTAAGACTTGTGGACTTCAACTCCCAGAATTACCCAGCCAGCATGGGAGTTGAAGTCCACAAGTCTTAAAGCAGTGCTTCTCAATTATTTTCTGTTACGTCCCCCACTAGGAAGAAGTAAACATTTCGCGCGCCCCCAAACTCTCCGATCTGGGCCCCAATGGAATTTTAGTGTTAATATTTATTATTTTACTTATTATAAGCCGCAAGCAAACTATTGGCTGGGGAAGTGCTCTACCCACTTGCCTGGGAGTAAGTCACACTGAACTCAGTGGAGCCTGTTTTCGGTTAGGCAGGCATAGGCTACAGTGGTTAGGGCCCTCTTTTGACACGGGGCCAGGCCAGCTTAATCAAGCCGATGTTTTGGGGTTGCCAGCCTTGCCCATAAGCGCTGCCTCTGCCGGGCACTCACAGCGAATGGTGTGGAAGGAGGCTTTAGAGTGCCGTTCGAAGCTTTCACCCAGCTGCAGAGGATGCTCCTCCTTGTCCAGCAGCAGGTTCGCCACACCATTCATGGCTACCGCGGCACCCACTGAGGACAACAAGAACTCACGCAGCCGCCCCGCCCAACCTGGCCTTCTCTTCCGGGCTCGGAGCAGCGTGCAACTGGGAAAACACTCCCCATCCGGGGGAATCGATCAAGAGGGACCACGCATGTTCCCCGGGGTCACACGCGCCCCCCCGGCATCGCTCCGAGCCCCCCAGGGGGCGCCCCCCACTATTTGAGAAGGACTGTCTTAAAGTGACCAAGGTTGGAGACCCCTGATCTAAAGTCTGGTTCTGATTGGAAGTCTGTAGAGATTCTCAGTCATCCAGGTTATGGTTGTCCCAAAGGTGCTTTTTCAGGAGGCAACTGGACTTCCCCCTCCCCTTTTTTTTCTTCTTTTGAAGACATTTCGCTTCTCATCCAAGAAGCTTCTTCAGCTCTGACAGGATAGTGGGGAGTGGAAGGATTTATATGCCTTGCAGACAGCCGATTTGGAACTTATTACTTCTTGCCAGTTTTCCCTCTGACTTTGTTTCTTGGAGGCCAGCAGGAAATTGCAAGTTGTGATCGTGTGAGGTCCTTTCTCAATAACCTGCGATCCTCACTTAACAACAGCAACAGAGACTGCCAGGATCGCTAAACGAGGCAGTCACAACACTTTACAACCACTATCACTTAGCAATGGAAATTCTGGCCCCAATTACCATTGTTAAGCAAGGACTTCTTGTATTAAAAATAGAAAGGGTCACAAAAGCCCAAGAGACTGCCTCTCACGCTTCCATATGAGTCTACTATGCTAGTCTCTCTTTTTTTCCTGTGTGTCTTAATGTATTTCATTTTCTGTAAAAAGTCCAATCACATTATTCAATGCTTCTCAGTTCATAGAGACAGAAGCGTCATGCCACATCAGAAGAAAATACTGCCTGGATCTCTGCATGATGTGCTTGTCTGTTTTCTGACCAGCATCTTCTCTAGTTATAACTAGATTTTTTTTTAACCTACTGTCATAGATGTTCTGTTTGGAAGAGGACAACGAAACAACAGGCAGATTCCTCTGATGTATTTACCTTCCTTGACTGGTTTTGAACAAAACCTCCCTCCAGTTTCCTAAGAATCAGGACTTTTGACAAACATTGGACCAATCTAAATATTTCAATACTTGCTCGCATATTTCCCCAAAAAATGGAACGGGATTATATAATCTTTTTGCCTTAAGCACATTCCCAAAATGTGAACCCACTAAACCAGTCATGAAACAGGCCGAACGGCACTTTGATTGCTTGCAATTTCATATGCACACAATAAACGCTCTCACAGATTTCTAACATCATCATTTCTAACATCATCATTCCTTTGAACAACTAAGACACTAAGTGGGGACTATAAATAGCCAAAAGAAGGACCATGGAGCAAACAGAAAAAATTCTTAACTTTTTTTTTTTTACAAATAAAAGGCAGCCAAACAAACAAACAAAAGAAAATACAACAAGGATTGGATATGTTTAGAAGACTGGCTGTCCCTGAAAAATAAAAAGAAAGGAAATAAAAAATGGGGAAGTATAATAAAAGTTCTTCAAGAAAGGGGTTGGCTTTTCTAGTTGGCTTTAATCCTGGACAGGTGCATTTCAATATACTCCACCATTTCGCTGCAGGTGATACTTGTATCTTTTTAATCTAAAATTGTTAAAGATCATTTTTGAAAAAGTTCTGCTTTGAAACTAATTTTGAATCACACCCCACACCTTAATTGTGGGATGAAGTTTGTAAGTAGTAATGTTAGAAGATAATAATGGGTGGGTAGATTGTGGACCATTTTATCTAAAATGGGACAGCATGTCAAATGATTGTGGAAAACCCTTCACTGATTACAACTTTGCATCTGTGTTATTTTTGCTAGCAAAGCTGAGGCAGGGAAAAAAAAGGGATAGAAAACCCTGAGAAGCTGTTTCCTGTTCCCACAGAACTGCCGGCTGGCTTCTAGGAGGAGAATTGAAAATATGCAGGGATTTGGCATAGTCCCTGGCATGTTCTCCTGCCTGACGCACAAAGTTGCCATAAAAGCTATAAGGGAGAGAGTTGACTAATCCAGAACAGGGTGAGAGAATAAGAATTTGCTGGCAAAAAAAAGTAAACCAAGTTAGAAAGAAGGAAAAAATATGTTCTGATTCTCAGGACCAGGATTAGCTCACACTGCTGGAAAATAGCTTTGGAAGAAGGAAGTTCCATTTACTCAAAGATCTCATTTCGAGGACCGATCAACCACATAGCATCCCAAGGCAGGAGAGGGAACATGGTGAAGCCACATTCCAGTCCACCCTCAGCCAAAAAAGCTGACTGGTTAACTTTCAGTTGCTTATTCCTCTGCCTTTCCTACTGTCCAGATTGCTGTCATTATGGGGATAAATTGGAATAGGGAATACAATGCATGAGAGTGAAGGATTGTTCTCCTAGCTTATACGTTGGTTTCCGAACGTTTCGTTAGCAGGCTAGGTGTTAAGGAGTTATTGTGCTGTTAAGCACATACACAGCGAAATGTGTTGTAGTAATGGTGTCGCAGTTTGATATGAATGCTATTCAGTCAATAAACAGAATATCTTTATTATGTATAAAATAGTTTTACTTGAATAGTAGCAAAGTTAAATAGGAAGTCCAAGTCATACACAGTTATTCAGTCAATGCGAAGTTTCTTCTTCTTGCCTATCTTTGTTTTAACTCACAAACAAAGATTACAGCTGTCACTCAATTCTATACTATCACAGATAGTTACTCCTCTCTTCACAGCAATTCCACACAGTCATAAAGTAATCTACTCATCAGTAAATCAGCAGAGAGTCTTTAATCCGGAACACACCATCAAACACCACTCACCACACTAAACCACCAACCACCAACCACATTGAGCATGCTCTCTTGCTTGCTTATATAGTAATCATCCACAATGCATTTAAAGCAATATACACATAACAATGATTTGTGGCTTAATCATATATTAACACACCCAATCGTTTGAACAGGGTTCTAACACTAGGTAACAACTTCACCAGAATTTAGGGTTCCTAAATCCGCTGAAGATGTTACGTAGCCCGGTAATGAAACGTTCAGAAAACAACCCACAAGCTTGGAGAATGAACCTTCACCCTCATCCTACGCCCGAACTACAGATATTCACCACTATTGCAATACTACCGGTATGTATGTTGCATTGAACTCTTAAAAGAAAGGCAGGATATAAACCACACTACTAAATTCATAAATAAGACAACAGATCACCTCTTCTGTTCCTTCCCTCCCCAGCCCATGTTCATCTAGACCAGTATTTCTCAACTTTCACCACATTAAGGTATATGGACTTGATGCTAGCTGAGGAATTCTGGGAGTTGATGTCCATGCATCTTAAAGTGGCTGAGGTTGAGAAATGCTAATTGGACAATCTTGAAAACTTTGAAGTTCAACCTATTGTTATGAACAGTAATAACTCCTACTCCTCCCCTCCCGGACAATATCGTCCGTATATCTGTCTAATTCCTTCCCAAAACAATGTAATCTGGAGAGCCTCAGTATCCATCGTTACGTCAAATTCCAGACTACATCTTATGCTGTAAGAAAAACAAAATCCATCCTGTCAACCTATTTGCATCTATCAAAATCGAATTTTGAATGGCAGAGGATGGGTGATCTCTTGGTTGGAATTAGTGATGGTCTCAAGGTTTCACTCAACTGGCCCAATGGCAGCAGGCTGGAAAAACCATCAAGAATATCTGATCAGGAACAACATCCCAATAGATTCTAGCATAGGAGTTATTCTAGCACAGGGGCTCCCAATCTTTTCTATACCCCGCACCCCTAGAATGCTTCTGATATATTCTCGCACCCCTTACAAAAGTAAATACCTGTTTTGAATTATGCATATACACTACAAGTTTTGAAACTTCTACACCCAAGTTTTTGCACTCCCTGGAATATCGTCTCACACCTCCAGGGGGTGCAAGCACCACCACCCCATTGGGAATCCCTGCGCTAGAATATTCTGCATCGGAGGCACCCTGAAAAGTATTTTCCCCCATAGGTAATGCTTGGATTGTAAATACCGGTATGTCCCAAATATCCATCCACTACATGGAGGAGGGGCTAAATGCAGGCCATTCTGGGGAGGGGATCCTTTTTATTGGGAGAGGAGAGACATCCTGTGGTAGGGGACCCCCCCCCAAAAAAGAGCAAGACACTGGCCTATAAAGAGATCATCATGCTGTGCTGCACTCTGTCTGTAGTAACGCAACCCATCTATTTCTAAATTAATACCGCCCTGAGTCCCCTGGAGAAGGGCAGTATATAAATTTAATTATAAATAAATAAATAAAATAAATAAATCCAGGATCTGGATTCACATGGAATCATCATTTAACTAAGCAATCTGGGTTGCACAGCACACAAGCTGCACCCAAAATAATAATAATAATAATAATAATAATAATAAGGCTAGCATTAACCACATGTTGGGGACCGGGGTGTAATGCATCTGCTACTCCTTCACTGATCCACTGATCCAATTAAGGGAATTGGGTGAAACAGCTACCGTGAGTATCATCAAATGCTTTGCATATATCACACCTTAGCTCAATGGTCAAAGGCCTATTGAGATAGGCTGGTATTCTCAACCTATTTCTGCAAGCCATAAAGCTGGGCCTGAGAGGGTGGGATGAGATCAGATTTCCTGCCACGGTCTCTCTAGACCCCCAAATGTCACCAAATTCAAATAAGGTTCGTTTCGGATGCTCGCGCAGAAAAAGTAAAGCCCCCTCCCAAACGTGCAGTCCAGGCTTAAAGTAGGAACGACGAAACGCGACTTGTAACCTATGCGCCGCTGCCTCCTCGCTTACGTAATGGCCCGAAATTAAAAACAAAAACAAAAACTCGGCACACGCTCAGACGACCGCTATCCTCCTCCGGTATCAAAACTTCCGCCTCTTCCAAAAAGAAGCACCACCATCGCTTCCAAAAACGAATCCCAGGAGAAACTTCTGGGCTGAAAAGCAGCAGCGCCTCCTTTCTCCTGCATCGCCGATTCTCCAACCGCCGGTGACACCCGGAGACGGGGTGAAGAAGTGGGGGCCCTCCCGGCCTTAGACCCCAAAGCACCCCTTCCCGGGTGGAGTGGGGAGGGCAGCATGAAGCAACCACCCCGACGGGCGCCAACGACGACGCGCAAATCCGCCTTTGGATCTCCGGGGAAAAAGGACGGCGGCGCGTTTCGCTGCCACCGCAACGGCAGCCGCTCCGCTTCCTGGCTTCCCTGCCCAGCCGCCGCCCCCCCCCCCCGCGGGAGACCCCCGGCTTACCCAACTGCAGGGGCGGCGAATCGGCGGCTCCAGTCCCCGCCGCGCCGCCAGGTGAAGCTGTTCGCCTCGCTCAGTCCCTCTCAGGCCGGGCGCAGGATTAACGGAGGCTGCAGGCAGGCATGTGACTGGGACCGGACGGGAGGGGGAGCCGCGAAGCAGCACCGCAGCAGCCTGGAGGGGAAGAGCCGCAGCTCTCCCTGAGCTGCACAAGGAGAAACACTAGCAGGCTCCTGCTGATAACTTCTGAGCCTTTCCCCCACCCCCTCCGGCCTCACAGAACTTGAAAAGGGCAGTGCCTCTGAGCATGTGCAGCATGCATGGCATGCCTATGGCATCCTCTGAGCCAGAAGCCTGTACCAGGAGGAGTGTGATTCCGGAATTGTGCAAGGTGTCTCGTTGGGCAAGCTTCGGAGTTCCTCCCCCCCCCCCCTCCGCATCTTTGGAAAACTGCACTGTAAAGGTGCTGTGTTCTCACAATAGGCTTTTTAACGTTTTAAAGTCACTTAAAGGAACAAGTTTGCCTAATCAAAATGAAGATGCGAGAATACAAAGTAAAAAAAAAATAGGTTGGTTTTGTTTAGCCGGTGTTTCCTTGAGCAGAAGCAAAAAGTATCTGAAACTGGAAGATTCTGTTTTTAAAACTGTCAAAATCATCAGAGGCAAAAAAAAAAAAAAAAAAACCAACTGCGCAAGATTGTGGCTCTGAACATGGTCAGACTATGGCCTGAGTTCCAGCAGTAGACCTGCTTTCTGTGCCAGCATTCATCTCTTGATGGATGAATAATGAGGGCTTCTCTAGACGTGTGAGGAATGCAGAACTTTCTGATTCTCAGGACTTGTTCTGGGAACTGAATCTCTGACTCTGAATGTCACCTTCAGAAGTGCATTGAGTTAGAGGTAGGAAGAATAGGAATCTTAGAGCCCTCATTCAGCCTGGAAAGGTTTTTTTAAAGAGAAACAATCCCCAAATGTAGAAATGCACTCATTTAGAAGAGCAAAGTGTGCTATTTCATGTGAATTTGGTTTCGCAGCTCAGTGGTGGGTTCCTACCGGTGCTGTCCACTCTATAGCACCGGTAGTGGCCCGCTGGTGACGTCACAGTACCGGTGTGGTCGGTTGCCAGTTCCTGGGCGCCGCCATTTTTTAAAAAAATATTTTTTAAATGTTTTTTAAAATTTTCTTCTGCGCATGCCCAGAAGCTGAGCTTCCGGCACTGTGCATGCGCTGCCTTCCTACCCCACAGTGAGTCCAAGCAGGGGAGGATGGCTGAGGGAGCACGTGAGACACTGAAAGAATGGGCGGCAGGAGCTATCTCCATTCCCCTCCCTTCAGCAGTCCAAGAAGCCACGAACGCGCGGTTATGATCCCAGGCATTTTCGCACGTTCAAGGCTTCTCAAGCTGCTGAGGGGAGGGGGAACGGGCGGCAGGAGCCTAGGATCATCGAATGGGGAGAAGCATTCAGGCCTGACGGAGCCTCCTAGAAGAACCGCTGCCGCGGTCCTGCTGCTCCCGCTGCAGGGGGCTGCGTTGCGGGTGGGCAATGCCCCTCCGCTTCTCCGGCCGCTGCCAAGCTCCCGAGGTCTATCCCACCCGGTCACATGGCTGGCAAGCCACACCCACAACATAAGCCACGCCCACAGAGTGGTAGTAAAAAAATTAGGAACCCGCCCCTGGTTTCGCTATCAGAAAAGAAAAAATATATACTGCTTCAGTCATTGGACACATTTTAGATGCAGAACTGGGAGGGCACACCCACATTCTCAATACAAATAGTCTTCAACTTAGGACTGGTCACTTAGCAATTGTTCAAACTTATGCTAGAACCAGCTACTTATACTCCCCAATTTCAAAGTTATAATGGCCGCAACTCCACCCCCCCCCGCCCATTACGTGATTGTATTTTGGGTGCATGGCATGTGGCTCACCTTAATCCTGCAGTCATGTGACTGATTTTCTATTATTTTTTTTACAGTTTCCAGCATTTACTTCTGATTTCCTGCAAAAAAAAAAAAAGCCCACTGTGTACAATTTATTTGCTTATTGACTGTGGCATTCATTAACAACCATGGCGTTTGCTTAATTATTGCCACACAAAAAATGTTGCAAAATTGGTTCTGTTCACATTGTGACCCTCTTAACAACCACGACGACTTACAACTATAATTCTGGGTTCAATTATGGTCATGAGTCAAGGACTATTTGTATAACGAAGTGGACAGAAAAGACAAAAAACTTCTGAGCATGCAAACAACAAGCAGTCCATGTGTGCTGTAACCTACAATCCGGAGAGTAAATAAAAATAACAAGGAAAATAAACAGGGAGGGGAGAAGCTTCCTTTAATCCAGTGCTTCTCAAATAGTGGGGCGGCCCCCCTGGGGGGCGTGGAGCGATGCCGGGGGGACGTATGACCCCGGGGAACGTGCTTTTTTTTGCCGCAGGGAGTAGGGGGTTTTTGCACTGAACAATAGCACACAGCACAGAGCAGGAGATATGAAGTGCAGATAACAAACCCTTAAGAGACACCATGGAAAAATATTTAACAGGGATGAAAATAAAGGAGGAGAGAGACGGAAATAATGAGACAAATGTAAGTCTCCCGAAAGCTAAGACGAGGAAATATGACGAAGCGTATGTAGCGCTTGGCTTCACTGTGACTACGGTGGGAGACGAGGAAAAACCGGTATGTTTACTGTGTCTAAAAATGTTGGCAGCAGACAGCATGAAGCCAAATAAATTAAGGCGTCACTTAAACACATCACACCCCAATCACGCTGATAAGCCGCTTGAGTTTTTTCAGCGAAAACATGCCGAATATTGCAAACAATCGTCCCAGCGGAGAGTTGGGGGCGCGCGAAATGTTTACTTCTTCCTAGGGGGGGCGTAACAGAAAATAATTGAGAAGCACTACTTTAATCAAACCCCAGGTTTCAAAGGCTTGAAAGAAAGAGTCTTCGATCATGTTCAGAATTCTAAGATTAATTTCAACCCTGCATGATATATGCACATGAAAAACTATGCAATGCTCTCAATTGTTTGGTACCAAAACTTTGGTAAAGTGTCTTAGGAAACAGGGACTTGGGCAATTGTGGCCATGTTATACTTGCAAGAACTGAGTTGTAAAATTAAATCAAGGTAAACTTAACTGGGACTTTTTCTATACAGGCACACAAAATCCCACAAAATCCCTATTTCATTTGAAGGTTATATAGGCTATAAATCTTAATGTCACCATCTCTTAGCTTCCTGGTAAATAGCCTCAGTATCTGCTCAGAATCAGTATCAGTCAAGAAAATACTAAAACAAAATTAGTGAAGAAAAATATTAAATATGCATAGCTAGTAAAATTAACTCCTTATATCAAGTTTTAATATTCAGAAAAAATTATCAAATTCAGCAAGGTCACCTTAATTTGTAAATAGATTCATAAAACTTTTTTTCTTTTTTTTAGATCTGGCCTATCAAGGCAGCCTGGCCTTAATAAAGCTATCTCATTAATTACATCATTATTGCACTATTTGCTTTATGTATGTGAGCTTGTCTGAATAGGAAAATGTCAAAACGTTAAAACAAAAATATTTGAATAAAATGAAAGCAAACCTTGCAGAGATTTCATTTTCGATCTGAGCAATCTAACAACGCAAGTTTAGCACAATTGTTTTGAAAATGGAGTTGCTTTTCTTTCAATTTGCTGTGGATTAGAAAAAAAAGAGAGCAAGCATTGACCTAGATCGGTGGTTCTCAACCTGTGGTCCCCAGACCCCGGGGGAGTGCAATGTCATCGCAGGGGATCAGCGGAGGCTTCAAGAAATGTTATGATTTAAATCTTGAGTTAAATCTTGGGAGTCCATGGCCACAAAAGGGGGCTAGTGGTAAAGAAAAGAGGAGGAGTCTGTCTATGGAGATTTTCAGTCATCCAGGTCATGATTGTCCCAAAGGTGTTTTTTCAAGAGGCAACTGGACTTTGTTTTTTCTTTGAAGACGTTTCGCTTCTCAGAACTGAAGAAGCTTCTTGGATGAGAAGCGAAACCTCTTCAAAGAAAAGTTGAAGAAAAAAGCCTCCTGAAAAAAGCACCTTTGGGATGAAAGAGAAGTCTAAAATATTCTGCATCGGATGAATAGCAATAGCAATAGCACTTTACTTGGTACACATGAACATGGTGTCCCGACAATAATCTCAACATGATGAAAGTAGTGATGGGGATAACACACTGTAAATATCAGAGCAAGCTCTGATGCAGATTGTTCGCAAGAGATGCCTCCACTTACAAGTGCTTGGAATGGGGAAGACAGTATATAGCAGTGATGGCAAACCTTTTTTTGCTCGGGTGCCAAAGGGGTGTGCGCATGTGCAATAGTGCGCACGCATGTGCCCACACCCATATGGATTATGACAACTGTCCCTCCTTGGTTCTCGAGGGAGGGAAATTATCTCCCTCGGAGCAGGTCCGCAATTTGGGGGTCCTCCTAGATCCACAGCTAAAATTAGATCAACATCTTACGGCTGTGGCTAGAGGGGCCTATGCACAGGTTCGCCTGGTGCACCAATTGCGGCCATACTTGGAGAAGGAGGCTCTACTCACGGTCACTCACGCCCTTGTCACCTCCCGACTGGACTACTGCAATGCGCTCTACATGGGGCTACCCTTGAAGAGTATTCGGAGACTTCAGTTGGTGCAAAATGCGGCTGCGCGTGCTGTGGTGGGTGTGCCGAGGTACACCCACGTTACACCTATACTCCGCCAGCTGCATTGGCTGCCCATCGGTCTCCGGGTACAATTCAAGGTGTTGATTATCATCTTTAAAGCCCTGCATGGCTTAGGACCAGGTTACCTTCAGGACCGCATTCTGCCTCATTCTTCCCTTCGTCCGGTTAGGGCCCACAGAGTGGGTCTCCTCCAGGTCCCGTCAGCCAAACAATGCCGGCTGGCGGGCCCTAGGGGGAGGGCCTTCTCTGTGGGGGGGCCCGTGCTCTGGAACCAACTTCCCCCAGAGACCCGAACCATCCCCACCTTGCTGGCCTTCCGAAAAGCCGTCAAGACATGGCTCTTCCTGCAGGCAGGGGGGTGAGACTAGTTCCACCTGAGCTCCCCCCCCCGGCATGGCTGATGGTGAATATTTTTTTTTACTTTTTGTAAATTTTTAATTGCTGTTTTTAACTGTTGTTTATTATTAGTGTTCTTGTGTAATTGCTGTACGCCGCCCTGAGTCCCTCGGGAGTAGGGCGGCATAGAAGAACCAATAATAAATAAAATAAATAAATAAATAAATATTGCAATGCCCTCCCCCCGAGCATGCGTGCACAAACACCCACCCACCCCGCGCATGTGCACAGGGCGCACTGAAGCCTCCGGAGCCTGTGGATGGCGAAAAACGGACTCAACAGGCCTACCGGAAGTTTGAAAACAAACTTACGGTTGGGCTGTTTTTCAACCTCCCCAGGCTTCAGGAAAGCCTCCTGAAGCCTGGAGAGGGTGAAAAACAGCCCAACCAGAAGTTTGTTTCCAAACTTCCGGTAGACCTGTTGGCTCCGTTTTTCGCCATCGACAGGCTCCGGAAGCTTTCCTGAAGCCTGGGGAAGGTGAAAATGACCTCCCCCCACCCTCCGGAAGGCTGAAAATTAGCTGGCCAGCACGCACATGCACACTGGAGCTGACATAGGGCAACGCCTCGCGTTACCTCAGATATGGCTCCGCGTGCCACCTGCAGCACATGTGGCATAGGTTCGCCATCACGGGTATATAGTCTACAAGGGCAGCCTCCACCACCAAGGAAATCAATGTGGAAGAGTGAAAGGGAAGTTGTGTGCTTGATGTTCAACCTGGCCAAAGACCTTCAGCTCCACTACCATGTGAACAGCTCTCCTGGAGCAGATTGAGACACATAGGCACAGGATTCGCACACCATGGCAAGCTACGGATTCTTTGATTGCAACTTACGGGAATCTTGGCCTACACAGGGTTTGTTTGTTTTTAAAACATGCCCAACCCCTCCATCACAAAGGTGTAAGAGGCTTAAACCAGCAAAGATTTTGACAAGAGTTTGGCCAGTCTTGTTTACTACAGGTAGCTCTTGACTTACGACCACAATTGAGCCCAAAGTTTATGTTGCTAACTGAGACGTTTGTTAAGTGAGTTTTGCCCCATTTTACAACCTTTCTTTCCACCATTGTTAAGTGAATCACATCAGTAGACAAGTTAGAAACCCGGTTGTTAAGTGAATCTGGCTTCCCCATTGACTTTGCTTGTCAGGTGGTCTCAAAAAGAGATCACATGATCTCGGGACACAGCAACGGTCATAAATATGAACCAATTGCCAAGCGTCTGAATTTTGATCACGTGATCACGGGGATGCTGGAAATGTTGTAATTGTGAAAAACGGGTCATAAGTCACTTTTTTTTGCTGTTATAACATTGAACAGTCACTAAACGAACTTGAAAATTGAGAACTACCTGTAGTTGCTTCATCTTTTTCCCCAGCTAGACCTGATATTGGAAACAATCCCAGTTTGGAGTGGGGGCAGCTTGGGAGATGCTGGGGGGAGAGCAATCGATGCTTCTCCTTTTCCCCAAACCTTTACATTTGGGTCTTTTATAAAAACAAAGTTGACCTAGATGCATTTAGACAACCACATACATCACTGTCTGCCAATTATCCTGTGATGCTGGCCTGACCAAAGTTTGCTCAGTAACTCCGTTGCCACCCTGTTCCTTCTAGCATCCTTCCTTTCCAGTGTTTCTTTAGGCCTCAGTTTCCAGCCGGGCTCCTTCACTCCAATGTCAGAGCAGAAAAGTGAACTCCTCAGCTGGGGTAGGATGGAGGGGGGGCAGACCACTCTCAAGCCGCAGGGTACAGATGTGGAGTCTGCAGCCTCCGAGTGGCATGGGAGAGCTATAATTATCCATGGAGGCCCAATTATTTTGGGAAGCCTCTGGCTGGCTGCCCAGGCATTTCTTTCAATCCGAAGGGGCCAGAGACCTCTTGGGGAGTGGGATGCCCAACCAGATGGCTCTTCCCTCTCCTCTCCCATCCCCTCTTTTTTCTCTTGTTCCTGGGTCTGTGGTAGTTACATGATGTGACTACCATTTGGGTAGGTGAAGCTTCTCCCGGCATGCAGAGAAAATGACTCAGTAGTAGTTGTTCCCATGCTGAGTTTTTTTAATCCAGCCTAGCCTAATCTGTGCTGCAATTAGGTGAATTACAGACTGATGAAGATAAATTAAAGATTGAAATTCCACACCAGCCCTTATCCTAGCATGGCATTACTCATTAATGCCCTTCTCGTTACCCCAGCCCTATAGTGTTTACATATAGGATGGTTATATTCAGCAAAGGTTTCTAGTAACATTAATTCCACGTTCTCACTGGTAGTTTCAGTAAAATCTACCCTGTTTCCCCCAAAATAAGACATCCCCTGATAATCAGCCCAATCGGGCTTTTGAGTGCATGGCAATAAGCCAAGCGCTTATTTCAGGGTTCAAAAAAATATAAGACAGAGTCTTATTTTGGGGGAAAGACGGTATGATGGACATTAATTGAGACCTTATTTAAGAAGGTCGCCGCCCAGAGTCCCGCAGGAGTGGGGTGGCCTATAAGAATAAATAAATAAATAAATAAATAAATAAATAAATAAATAAATAAATAAATAAATAAATAAATAAATAAATAAATAAAACTGTTGTACAGGCTACATTCTGACATTGCAGAACACCTTGTAAACAATCCAGAATGATCCAAGAGCACAGGTAGTCCTTGAGTTATGACCACAATTTTCATATTGTAGGCCCTCCGGAGTTAACTGTGTGTAAATGGAGCAGCCATACAAATTTGTTTAATTAATAAATAAATAGGGGGCAGAACTTCTGTCATTAAGCGAGGTGGTTTTTAAGCGCAACCTGTGATTGCTGCGGTCGTTAAGCAAATCCCTGTGTCTTTAAGTGAATCACTTGGTTGTTAATCGAAACTGACCTCCCCCATTGGTTTTGCTGGCCAGAAGCAGGCTAGGAAAGTTGCAGAGGAACTTGTGATTCTGGGACCCCTGAACTGTCATAAATACATGCCAATTGCCAAGTCCTTGAATTTTGATCATGTGACTGTGGCTACGCTGCAATGATAATTAAGACCAGTTAAAAGTTACTTTTTTTTAGCACCATTGCAACTTCAAATAATCACTAAACAAATGATTGAGGACTACCTGTATCCAAAAATGTAGACATGTTGATCCACATCTATATCCATATATGTGACTTTGTTGACAGGCAAGTAGGCTGCTTTCCTCCCCCCCCCCCCCCACATTCCTGATCCTGATTGTGGGAGGAGAAGTTGTCCAAATTTACATGGATACTTGGAAGGTCATCATCCATTATGCCATCGTGTTGGAGGAGTAATACCTCATTAAAAAAACCTTGATCCAGCTGGCCCGGCTGGTAGCATCTTGTAAGGGCCCCTTTCCAGGGTTACAGGAGAAGATGGTCAACGGTTTTGAAGGCGGAAGAGGGCTCTACGCCCCAATGGTAGATAAACGGCAAAACCATCTTTTAGGAGAAGGGAAACTTTGACTCCACTGCCTTGTGGCTATATCCATCATTGGAAAAGGCTTCAGGAGTAAACCTTGAGGCAAAATCCGGAGCCCCGGAAGCAGTTCATGACTGTGTACAGCCACATTCTGATAACTCCTGCGACATAGCTGGAACCAATCGTATTGGCTTTGCCATTCCATTGGATTATTTCAGAGACGTGGAAAGGGGGGATCTGCTGTTGGGTAACAGTCTATCCTCCATACTAACCTACCCAGGCCTCGTGCTCTGGAGAGGATACTCCAGCTTGGCATACAGCGCTTTTAGGAACTCTTTCCAGAGCACGATACCATAGTCTTTCGAGACTGAAGGATGCCAGTGATGTTGACACACTCACCAAACACCCACTGCTTTATTATGTATTTATGTATCAATCAAACATATATAGCTGCCCATCTCACCAAAGGTGACTCATATCACAGGTAGCCCTCAACCTACGACCACAATGGAGCCCAAAAATTTATGTTGCTAAGTGAGAAATTTTTAAAGTGAGTTTTGCCCCATTTTACGACTTTTCTAGCCACATTTGTTAAGTGAATCACTGCAGTTGTTAAATTAGCAACCCGGCTGTTAAGTGAATCCGTCTTCCCCATTGACTTTGCTTGTCAGAAGGTTGCAAAATAGAAGAATAGAATAGAATAGAATAGAATAGAATAGAATAGAATAGAATAGAATAGAATAGAATAGAAGAATAGAATAGAATAGAATAGAATAGAATAGAATAGAATAGAATAGAATAGAATAGAATAGAATAGAATAGAGAATAGAATAGAATAGAATAGAATAGAATAATAGAATAGAATAGAATAGAATAGAATAGAATAGAATAGAATAGAACAGAACAGAACAGAACAGAATAGAATAGAATAGAATAGAATAGAATAGAATAGAATTTTTTATTGGCCAAGTGTGATTGGACACACAAGGAATTTGTCTTTGGTGCATATGCTCTCAGTGTACATAAAAGAAAAGATACATTTGTCAAGAATCATAAAGTACAACACTTAATGAAAAAGGGGATCACATGACCCCGGACTCTGCAACTGTCATAAATCTGAGTCAGTGGTCAAGCATCCGAATGTAAATCACGTGACCATGAGGATGCTGCAACGATCATAAATGTGAAAAATGGTCATAAGTCACTTTTTTCACTGCCGTTGTAACTTCTAACAGTCATTAAGTGAAAAGTTGTAAGTCCAAGACTACCTGCATTTGCATTAACTGTAGTTTGATTTGGGGGGGGGTTGAATCCAGCCTATATTACTAATTTCTGGCTACATTCACAGAACACATTTAAACAGGTTACTAAAGTAACTCATATATATGCATTTACACATACAGTATAAACAGAAAAGAACAGTTGCACATGAATTAAAAATGTACTGACTGCCATTGAATAGTGAGCCTGCAAAAGGCACTATATAGAGATCAGCATTTCAAATTTTGGCTGGAGACAGCTTAATGTAGAACCTCATTATTAAGTGCCCCTTGGGACAATCGCAGTCCTGAGTCTAGCCTACTTTACATCTTATTGTGGGAATATAGCATTCACACAGGAGAAGAGATAAATTTGCAATTCTTTCTACCAGCCTTAGCTAAGGAAAGAAAGAGCTAGGCATCAAACAGAAAGCTATTAAATCTGCAACCTGTCACTTGCAAATGGTGGTAGGATCTTTTCTGAGCTCTTTATAGCGGGACCATTCTATGGTTTTCTAAAATACCTTTAATTTAAAAAAAAATATTACGTATTTTTTCACATATATTTCAAAAACACATTTTGAAATAAATAGAAAGCGCAGGAAACTGTCCTGCCAAATGAATTTAATGCAGTTGCAGTACTTTGATGAGCACCAATGCTTAGCCATACTGTAACATAGAATATAAATGCTTAGACATTTTAATAGGAACAGTGCCTGCCACTTAGTTCAAAAGCACTATCAAAACAGTGACTGAATAATTCATCATTTTTGGATAACCTCCCTCATGACGCAAAGTCACTGTCTCTTCCCAATCAAGGGGGGAGGGGAAGGGGAGGAGATTTTATTAACTGGCTTATTTTCAATAGGAAAGTACAGGTAATCCTCACTTAACAAGCACTACTGAGGCGAGAATTTTAGTCATAAGTTCATTGTGGTTGCTAAGCAGATCACCAATTTTATGACCGTTTTTATGATGTTTGTAAAGTGAATCATCAAAGTTGTCAAATGAAACGGTCATTAAGCAAATCCATTCTCCCAAATGCCAGAAACCAGCAAAAAATGTTGCAAATCACAATCATGTGACTGCGGGACACTGCAGTCAGTCATAGGTGTGAGCCAGCTGCCAAGCACCCAAAATGTGTTAAGTGTGTGTGTGTGTGTGTGTCTATGTGTGTGTGTGTGTGTGTGTCTGTGTGTGTGTGCGCACATGCAACAGTCATAACTCTGAGGACGTTATAACTTTTTGAGGTTCCATCATAACTTTGAACAGTCATTAAGTGACTGGTTGTTAAGCAAGGACTACCTGTATGCATTATTTTGTTATATAGAATAAAAGTTGCAGTAGAGCTTAGCATTTAATCAGTAAACTACTTCGTGTTGCACTTAAAACCAAATGACACATTGAATCAAAGAAGACAACATGGAATGCAGTAAACTGTATATTAATTTGTTGGCAATATATCACCTGGGATAAGACAGAATCTGCTGGTTGGGACTAGTAGGCCCATATTGATGGGCAGTGGCTTCCCTTTGTTTTGGCCAAATTCCTTCTTAGCCCAACTTCAGGAAGAATTTACTGCAGCTAAAACTACCAGATCCAAGTTACAAAAATTTGAGCAACCAATAGCTAGCAGCAAAGAGACCTTATATATTTTTTGTGTGTGTCATGCAGTGATAATTTGTAGTTTTTCAGTCCATATCTGGCAGCCCAACCAGTGGCCCATAGATTGCATAGTCCCCAGTTCATTCATTCATTCAAAATATAATCCATATTTAGAGATAGATACTCAAACTGGCATTTGATTAAAAGTGGCATTCCATTTCTTCCTGCATAAAAGCTGAATTAACCCATATAGGAGCTCTGGTAATACCGTGTTTCCCCGAAAATAAGACCCTGTCTTATATATTTTTTTTAACCCTGAAATAAGCGCTTGGCCTTATTGCTATGCACCCAAAAGCCCGATTGGGCTTATTATCAGGGGATGTCTTATTTTGGGGGAAACAGGGTACACGAATTTATAAACTAACCAAATTGGCTGCGGTTGCAAAATAAATCAAGCAATTTTTTAAGTAAACACAACCAAGCCTAACAGGTTGTATGCACGCAACCACTAGGCTCTCACCTAACTTGTTTAAGCATTTGTATGAACATAGCCTTACAGAAATGAACAGATCTAGTATCTGAGTGCAGATAGCCAATGCAAAGGTGCGTGGCACTGCTGCAGATAATTTACTTCATTTTTATCTTCTTCTTTTTTCTCCTTTTATTTGCCAGAGAAGGCACTTAGGCTGTGGGAACTTTATTTCTCTCATTTGCTACCGTAAGATTAAAGGCATGCCTCTGAAGACAGACAGAAGCTATGAGAACTACTAAGGTGCTACACTAAAACAGGAGGCAAAGTTTCTGCAAGAGAACCTTTGAAACTGTGTGTGCCTTTGAGTCAGTATTCACTCCTGCCAACTTTCTGAGCTACTCCTGGCAATTTTCTTGGCAATGTTTGCCCTTGCCTTCTTCCAAAGATTGAGAGACACTGGGAGATGGCCCAAGGTCACCAGCTGGCTTTGTGCCCAAAGCAGGACTAAAACTATGGGTCTCCCTGTTTCTAAATTGGTGCCTTAACTACTACACCAAACTGGTTTTCACAGCAGACTTAGATGTACACAAATACGACACACAGGTAGTCCTCAACTTACAACAATTCATTTAGTGACCGTTCGAAGTTACAATGGCACTGAAAAAAGTGACTTATGACCAACTGTTGCAGCATCCCCCTAGTCCCATGATCCAAATTCAGACACTTGGCAACTGACTCCTATTTACGACGGTGGCAGTGTCCTAGGGTCAATGTGATCACCTTTTGCAATCTTCTGACAAGCAAAGTCAGTGGTGAAGACGGATTCACTTAAAACCGTGTTACTAAACTAACTGCAGTGATTCACTTAACTGTGGCAAGAAAGGTCATAAAATGGGGCAACATTCATTTAAGCAATGTTTCACTTAGCAACATAAATTTTGGGCTCAATTGTCATCGTAGGTTGAGGACTTCCTGTATATCCCAGTGTTGATATCTGGCTAAAATCACTTCTTGACCTGCTTCTCGGAGACAAATAGAGTTCCTGAAAATGGTTTCCACTTTGCTCCCTTGGATTTCCCAAATTCTTATACAGTGACAATCTTTGTTCAGAAGCTCAGAAACAATTTTTCTTTAGTTCCTCTTTCCAGCTTAAGTATGTTACTTCTTGTTATCCTGCTTCCTGCTGAAGAACTGCTTGGGGTTTCTCCACCCACCCCGCCCCCCAAAAAAGCCTTTCCCCTGAATAGGGAGGTCTCATAGGGAATGCTGCAGTCAAGACTGATCCGCAGGTCAGCGGTTCAAATCTCACCGGCTCAAGGTTGACTCAGCCTTCCATCCTTCCGAGGTAGGTAAAATGAGGACCCAGATTGTTGGGGGCAATGTAAATATATACATTGCTTACTGGTGTAAACCGCTTAGAGAGTGCTTGCACTATGAGGCGGTATATAAGTCTCACAAAATAAATAATAAATAAATAAATAAACCTCTCTGAGGCAAAGGTGTTGGTGATTACCTTTAAAGCCCTATATGGTGTAGGGCCAGAGTATCTTCGGGACCAGAGTATCTTCGGGACCATCTCCTACCATATACCTCCTTGCGACCGGTTAGATCTCACAGGGTTGGCCTGCTACGGGTTCCGTCGGCTAGACAATGTTGGCTGGCGGGCCCGCAGGCGAGGGCCTACTTTGTGGAATCAGCTACCCCCCCGAGATCCGGACTATCCCCACCCTATTTGGCCTTCAGGAAAGCTGTGAAGACCTGGCTTTTCCGGCAAGCCTGGGGCCAATAAATAACAGATGTAGGCCCATGATTGTTTGAATGACTGAGTGTTTTTAATGTTTTTATATTGTGTTTTTAACCCTGTTTTTTTAGGTTTTTTTTAAAAATATTGATATTGTTTGTATTGCTGTGAGCCGCTCAGAGTCCCTGCTGAATTGAGCGGCATACAAGTAATAAATAAATAAATAAATAAATAAATAAATAAATAAATAAATAAATAAATAAATAAATAAATAAATAAAGGGAGGGAGGGAGGGAGGGAGGGAGGCACAGGCTTGCAAAATGGCATGTGCTGGGACAGTTCCAAACAAAGCACTGGGTTTCACTCATCTAAGAGAGCTTTTGCAATTCATTTAGGGCAGGGGCCCCCAAACTTGGCAACTTTAAGACTTGTGGACTTCAGTTCCCAGAATTCTCCAGCCAGCTATGCAGCTATGCTGGCTGGAGAATTCTGGGAGTTGAAGTCCACAAGTCTTAAAGTTGCCAAGTTTGAAGACCTCTGATTTAGGGCAAAGAGGCATTCTTAGAAATAAAGACAGTGCCAGAAGTGGCCATCTATACTGATACACGACGTCTTCCCATATTTTAAAAGTACCTTTTAAAATGTAATATGTCAATTATGGCAGAAAACCTGATGCCATGCTAAGAAAAAGCTCCACAGACTTACTGGACTCCTTTGGGCTCCATGTTGGAGACCCCAGAACTAAGGTTTATAGGAATTGTAAACCAAATCTGAAAGGCAATAAGTTTCATTCCTTTGTATACACGTAATACATGGTTGATAGACTAGTAAAATGTGCAGCCCTCCCAAACTTCAACAAAAAAGGATGATCATCACAAACTCATTTTGTATCAATGTCCTAGCTGTGTGGTCCTTACCTTTCCTATTGATATAGGCTTTATATGACCAAAAACTCTGATTCACAACAAACATTTAGTTTTTACAGTGGAGAGTTGTTACTTCAGGTTAGGGGTGGGGAACCACAGTACTTTTACCACGTGTGCACTTCAACTCCCAGAATTCCTGAGCCAGCCAGGAATTCTGGGAGTTGAACAGGGGCGGGTTCCAAATTTTTTTACTACCACTCTGTGGGCATGGCTTATTTTGTGGGTGTGGCTTGCCAGCCATGTGACCGGGTGAGCGTGGCTTCTTGGACTGCTGAAGGGAGGGGAACTGAGATAGATCCTACTGCCCATTCCCCCTCCCCTCAGCAGCTCGAGAAGCCTCGAATGTGCGAAAATGCCTAGGATCATCACCACGCGTTCGTGGCTTCTCGGACTGCTGAAGGGAGGGGAATGGAGATAGCTCCTGCCGCCCATTCTTTCAGCGTCTCACGCGCTCCCTCAGCCATCCTCCCCTGCTTGGACTCACTGTGGGGTAGGAAGGCAGCGCATGAGCAGTGCCGGAAACTCGGCTTCTGGGCATGCGCAGAAGAAATTTTTTTAAAAAATTAATTTTTTTTTAAAAATGGCGGCACCCAGGCACTGGCAACTGACCGCACCGGTTCTGTGACATCACCAGCGGGCCGCTACCGGTGCTATAGAGTGGACCGCACTGGTAGGTACCCACCACTGGAGTTGAAGTCCACAAGTCATAAAAGGACTATGGTTCCCCACCCCTGACCTGAGGTAAATATTTGAGGAAGTGCTTTTCAAGTGTTTCAGAATGTGAGGAAGAAACACTGGCTAGTAGTGCAATGCCAAACACTGCATTCTCAGTAAACAAACTTCCATTCTACAAAAAGCAGCAGGTGTTTTCATTAATCCCTCCCAGAATTTTGCCTCTTGAAACTGTTTGTTCCACACAACTTTAGGACAGAGGCTGTACTGACTTCTGCTGGCTGAAAAACAGTTTTATTGTACTGGAGAACGCTCTGGTAAGGCTGCAGAATGGCTGGCTGATTGCTAATTTAATGTTGCCACCTACAGGAAGAACACTGTTATCTTACGAGATTATTCCATCATTTGGAAATGTGCAACTTTTCAGTAAACTACAGATGGATGCTGGGGTCACATCCTAAGGCGTAGGCAAAAATCACAAACTGAAGTCAAAATTACAATTTTTAGCTAATGTGTTAAACTTTTTTTTTTTTTTTGCTTTTTACTCACAATAAATTACAACTTGGTGTCACTATCTGGATGGCTTTGGGAGCACACTTGCACTCTGTACATAAATCAGATCCAGGGAGGTAGAAAAGCATAGGGAAGAAGAGCATGTGGAATACTCAAATGTGCAACATTACATATAAAACGTTATTTTGTTGGGTTTGACTTAGCATTCCAGCCAGTTGTGGTCTATTTGAAATTATTAATCTTCTATAGCAGAAATTATCAACCCACCTGTATGTTTAAAATAAATGTGCACATTTTTCAGACTTGAATATTTGCTTGAACTATTTTTTTCTCTTGTTAATATTGTCTAGCTAAAAATTCCCCATGGATATATGAGCATCTCTGAGTTTGAAAATCTCAAAACCATCATCATAAGAGTGGGCACACACCAGATTGAAAAATCCTTTCAGCTACCTTTTGACTGGTTGCATTCGTAAATACAAGTGGTAGGATTCAAATAATTTAACAATTGGTTCTCTGCCCTAATAATTACTTCCAACAACCAGTTCACCAAACTGCTCAGAAAGTTAACAACCGGTTCTCCCGAACTGGCTGAATCCCACCACTGTAAATACATATACATATACATCAGGGATGGGTTCTAACTTACCTCGCTGCTGGTTTGCTTCCTCCTGCTCCACATGGGCGCGTCGCAAGCGCAGTACCGAAAAATCCGAAAAATAATAATTTTTTAAAAAGCCAAAAACAAGATGGAGACTACATGCACAGTGCCGGAAACTCGGCTTCTGCACATGCTCAGAAGAAAAAATAAATTCAAAAAAATTCAAAAAAATTCAAAAAAATTCAAAAAAAAGATGGTGGTGCCCACGGACTGGCACCGATCAAACAGGTTCTGTGACATCATCATGATGTCACCAGCGGGTCGCTACCGGTTCAGGTGAACCGGTCCGAACCGGGAGGAACCCACCTCTGATATACATGTATGTATGTATGTATGTATGTATGTATACTTGTATTCATGAATGCAACCTATTACACATTATCACTGGAAACAAAGGGCATCTAACATCATATCTCTTCCCAAAACATAAGACACACTTTATCTATTCCAGAAACTTGAGGTAAGAACAGTCCTTACCAAATAGAAGTGGGGATAGAATAGGGGTGAAACCAAATCCAGCTGGGTTTGTAAATCTCTCAAATGTTACAGTAGTGAAGAGCTCATTAATTACATGGATAATTTCTCTCTCTCTCTCTCTCTCTTACCTCTTCATCTGGAGGGAGGAGATTCCAAGGAGTCATCATTTCCAAAATTGAAAGGAAAAGCGATCAGAAGATAATAAAGGATTAGACAGAAAGAGAAAGGTCTATATTAGATGCTTATAGTTACAGCATCATCAAACTGAAGACACAAACAATTAATAATGGGCAAAATGGAGCAGGAGGGAAAGTCAGGGACCCCTGCTTTCTGAGAAGGTAGAGCCAAAATTACCAAACTGGGGAATTTAGAACTGGAAGAAAAGCTACCGTAATTAGGTATTCATTTCAACCAAGAAAAGGGCCTTTAACTTTGGCCACTTAAACTGACAAAGGACAAAATAATTGCCCCCCAAAGTTAGGGCCAACCATTCTTGTAACATCATTGCCCATTGGCTATACCCATAGCCCCTAGCACTATGTGAAGGTAATCTATAGTTTGATTCACAGTCTAAGACTGGTGGAAACTTAGTGATTCATGTCCTAACCATTATTATTCTTGTTGGTCACACCATCAGCCAGATGTTTAGACTGGATTTGGCATTTTTATATACCTATCAAATACTTCCCAAGGACCTGGGATAGATAGATGATGTTGTTTGATGTGTTAAATATATTGCTGCAGGATGTAAGCTGTTCCAAATAAAGCTGCCTTTTGCAATTGACTGGTGATGATTTTGTCAATGCCGATGGTATTCAAGTGGCGGTCCGGATGTTTTGGGATTGCACCCAAAGTGGCTATTAATATTGATACTTTTTTGCTTTCTTTTGCCAAAGTTGTTATACTTCTATTTTCAGGTCTTAATACTTTGTGATTTTCTCCAGTTCTTTCTCTTCTGCTGTCAGGTACGGCCATGTCCAGTGTCCAGACATTTTTCTCTTTCTTATTGACAGTTGTTAAGTTTAGGACATTACTTGACAAGTGCTTGACTTTTTGAACTCTAAAGTCCCAGAACACATTAGCTTCTTCATTTTCTATTACTTTTATATTTTGTGGTCTCACCAGTCCTTGCTTACAGACAAACGGCATTTCTTGCAATTATCCCAAAGCAGGATTGTTACTACTGTGTCATGCTTCTTCTTTTTCTTTTTGTAGCCAGTCTATGTATCTTCTTGCAGCAGCTAACTAAGCGGTCAAATATTTCTTCAGCTTCTTTGTAGAAGCAGTACTTTCTGTCTGTTGTCATCTTCCCAATTCCGGCTCTGCATGCATTTGTTCTTAAGGCTTGGCCTTGTGCAGCCAGAATTAGCCCTTCTGGTTGTTTTTTTTCTTAAACTTTCCTGCTCTTAGCGTGTGGCAGGGAGTCAAATGTCTTCTTGTAATCAATCCAAGCTACGTTCAAGTTGCTTTTCCTTCTCTTAGTTTTCCAAAATAATTTTGACTCTTAGGAATTGATCTTTTGTTCCTCTGCTGTTTGGGCAGTTTTCTTTCTGCTCAGGTGGAAAGAGCATGTTTTCAACTAGGTGCTGTTGGACTGCATCATCAGCCACCATGCCAGTTAGCAATTTGAGAGTTAGTTGGTTAGCAGGTAATTGGCCTGTGGTTGCCTGGTGCCGCCTCTTTTGTTGGATCTTTCATTATCAGGGAGGTTTTGCCAGATGTTAACCAATCTTCAATTTCACCTCCTTGTAGTATGTTGTTAAACTGCTTGAAAATGAGTGGGTGTAGATCAGTCAAATGTTTCAAATAAAAACCATCAAGTTCACCTTCACCTGATAGAACTAATTCTTGATCTTCCTTGTCCTTTTCTCCACCATTTCTGCTGTTTTTACAAGTTCTTTCATTTCACCTTCTTTTTTTTAGTTTTACCCATCTCCTTTGTCCAAGCTGCATTCTTATTGTATTTCTTTGGGCTCTCTCTTCTTTATCAGGTGTTGACTGCCTCAACTGCAGACTCTGTATTGATGGAGTGGTAGAAATATTTATGATTCAACTGAAATTGGAGATTCTGCATGTAGTGTGCAATTCAAGTTTTGCATCTGCCGATCTTTTTGACTATCGCAATTATTTGCTGATTTGTTATTTGCTAAATCTTTCTTTGTTTCTAGGTGATAGTTTTTAATCAGGTGTTTTGGGGGGTTTTTTTGTTCTTTATTTTCTTTTCATTTGTCTGTTCTTATTATATAATAATAATAATAATAGTTGTTGTTGTTGTTGTAATTGGTTGCACAGTCAGTCAGATATTTAGACTGGATTTGGCATTTTTATCCCCCTATTGAGTCCTTCCCAAAGAACTTGAATAGGCAGATGATGTTTGATGGTATTAAAAGTATCATCCAAAGATATAAGCTATTCCCAATGGTTGCACCCAAGGCACCTATTACTATTGATGCTATCTTTGCCTTCTTTTGCCACAACCATTCTACTTCTATTTGCCATAGTCAATACACTGTTGTTGTTGTTGTTGTTGTTGTTAAACATCGCACAGTCAGCCAGATGTTCAGACTAGGTTTGGCATTTTTATCTACCTATCGAGTCCTTACCAAGGACCTGGAATAGGCAAATCTGGATGTTTGACGGTGTTACAGATATCGTCGCAGGATGGAAGCTGTTCCAAGTAAAGCCGCCTTCTGCAATTGACTGATGGCAAATTTGTCAATGCCAATGGTGTTCAAGTGGTGCTCCAGTTGTTTTGGGATTGTACCCAAGGCACCTATTACTATTGGTATTACCCTTGCTTGCCTTTGCTATAGTTGTTCTATTTCTATTCGTAGGTCTTTGTATTTTGTTATCCTCTCCAGTTCTTTCTCTTCTATTCTGCTGTCTCCAAACACTGCCACATCCACTATCCAGAATTTTTTGTCTTTCTTATCGACAACTGTTAAGTCTGGAGTGTTATGTGGCAGGCGCCTGTCTGTCTAGATTCTGAAGTCCCAGAGCAATTTAACTTCTTCATTTTCTATGACTTTTTCTATTTTATGGTCCCACCAGTTCTTGCTTACAGGCAAATGATGATATTATTATTATTATTATTATTATTATTATTATTATTATTATTATTATTATTATTATTATTATTATTATTATTATTATTATTATTATTATTATTATTATTATTATTATATACACAAAAACAGTAATACACAGCAAACAAGATTTATATGCTGGATTTCGTATCACTATATCACAAGTCGAACACTTCCCAAGTGTCTAGGACTGTGTGATGTATTTTCTTATGATGCGCGCAGATCCAAGTACGGTGGCCTTTTGCAACTGACAGATCGTGATTTTGTCAATGTTTATTGTTTTCAAATTCCGGCTGAGGTCTTTTGGCACAGCACCCAGTGTGCCGATCACCACTGCAACCACCTGTACTGGTTTATGCCAGAGTCGTTGTAATTCGATTTTAAGATCCTGATATCGGTTTAGTTTTTCTTGTTGTTTTTCATCAATTCGGCTATCACCTGGTATGACGACATCAATGATCCACACTTTTTTCTTTTCCACAATCGTGAGGTCCGGTGTATTATGTTCCAAAACCTTGTCAGTCTGAATTCGAAAGTCCCAAAGTATTTTGGCATGTTTGTTTTCAACTACTTTCTCAGTTATTATTATTATTATTATTATTATTATTATTATTATTATTATTATTATTATTATTATTATTATTATTATTATTATTATTATTATTATTATTATTATTATTATTATTATTAATTTCAAGCTATGTTAATATACAGGAGTGGGATATTGCACTCAGGGTGGTCCAAAGCATTTTCAAGTATGCACAACCCTGTGAGTCAGCACCATGCTCCACCTGACTCAAAAATACATCCAACTGAACCCAAAAAAAATTCTACTCCTAGCAGAACTTCAATCCAAACTGAAACTTCTCTTCCCATGCTAGTTTCTCTCTCCATTACAACAGAGGAGCAGTGATTCATATGCAGGGCTGTTCATCAAGATTTCCTCCCTTGCAATGAACAGAGGTGGTTACGCCTGGAAGGTTCAACAAATACAGACTGAGCCCATGTCAGCTTTTTTTTGTTGTTGCTGCTGTTGCCCTGAATGAGTGCAAAAGAGATTAGATCTGCCTATTTCATTTGGTTGTCAGCTTTCTGGGTTGCAGCTTTCATCCTCAGTTTGCAGGAAAGGGATTAAAATCTCAGGATGGGCACCACCTAGCCCAAACTACAAAAACAAAGTTTAGAGTCTCAGAAGTGCCTTATTCCTGATTAGTAACACCAGCTGAACTTGCCATCCGAAGCAGAAAGTGGCACAACTCCCTTAGGGCTGGAGACATCCCCTGAATCTCTTTTTGGCAATCCCCAGAAATCTCTTTCACCAGAACTGCCAAAAGTGATCAGCATAATTTCTCATAGTTTTGAGATGGCACTCACAGAAAAAAAAAACTATTAAACCAGCTTAGGGTAATTCCAAAAAAGTAAACGAAAAGCCCTTATCTTCCTTAAAATCCAGGAGAGAAACAGAAAACCCTGACTTCCTTCATGTTCCATCCATTTTCATGTTCATCCTATCTATTTCCACCTTCTAAAACCTATTAACTGGGCCCACCTTAAGACTTTCTTCTCTTGCCCAAATGCTATCACCATTCCAATAAAACTAGCATTATTCACCTGAAGGCAACTTCTTTTAAAGCTGGTTTCATCCACAATAAGGGATATTGTATTTATTACCTGTTGAAGCTACACAGCATGCCCTAATACAAGGAATAATCAGCCTCAAATTGGAAGGGGGAGATGGGAGGGAGCCTTTCCTTTTTAAAAACATAATTTTATAATGCAATATTGATAATAAACACCAGAAGTGGTGAAGAAAAATCCACTCAGATTTAAGTATCATCGTATACTACTTTGCTATACACATATTTGTCTAACTGCTTTCTGTTAGAATGCTTAAAGACCTTCTTTAAAGTTTTGCTGTAGATAAATTTATTTAAATAGAGTGAATTAGCTAATTGCACTAATTTAGATAAAGAATCACGTTTACTTGTTATCATCCTAGATCTGATTTAAGGCAGTCAAAGCTGTTGTTCATAGCTGTTATACACACACTTCAAGGTACATTTGCCACAGCTCATATGAAATAGAAATGGCAAATGACCTTTGCAATGTTAATTAAAAAAAGATGAAATGTCTGCTGTTGAGTTGCATTCATATGAATCAAATGTAATTAACAGTGAGATCCTCTACATGTCTCCTAGGAAGCCCTACTGAGTTCAATGGAAGTGACTCTCTCATAACTATAAACAGAATTGTGCCCAAATATTGTTTCCCAAATATTTGGAAACTCTTTAGAACCCATTTCACTGTAAATAAATGAAGTTATCTTGGGAAATATATCGGGTTAACCATTTTCCTTTGAAACAGACTCACTGTGCAGTGAGTTCATTGCTTACTTAAGAGTCAAATCTGCTGAATTCAGTGGAGCTTATTCTCCATTAAGTGTGCATAGCAGGGGCGGGTTGCACTTACCTCGCTACAAGTGCGCTGCCATGTCACGTGCACGCCCCCTCGCGCGATTTTGCTTCCTGCGCATGCATGGAAGCAAAATCTCGCCGAAATGTTGTGAGGGGATGCGCACACACACGCAATTTTGGTGATTTTTTGCTTCCGTGCATGCACGGAAGTGAAATCTCACCAAAATCACGTGCGTGCACGTCTCCTCATGAGATTTTGCTTCTGCGCATGCGCAGAAGCAAAAAACCACCAAAAAATTTCGGAAAAAAGATGGCAGTGAGTGATGGACCGGCGAAGACGGCACCGGAGCCGTCGCGTGCAAATTGGGCAATCGGCGGGTCCCTACCGGAACTGCGCACTGGACCGCACAGGTGGGAACCCACCTCTGGTGCATAGGATTATGTCCCAAACAGTAAAATATAAATGCAAAATGTCCTAATCCAATAGCTACAAGTGGAATAATAATTCAACATCATTTCCCAAGTATAACTCTGAAAAGCAGAAGCAAAACAAAGTATTGCTTAACACCTGAAATCAAATATTTCCTTAAGAAGTGTGAAGGACCTACTCAATCATCCTGTTCTTGCAACACTTGATGTTTGTAAAGTACGGAAAAGAATACAGAGAAGATGCATCTTTCAGGAAAGGCTGTGAGCCAAGGACAAATGAAATAAAACAGGAGTCATGCTTTTGTCTTTTCAGAGTTAAGATCATGAGCTCCAAATACCCACCTTTCAGCCACCAGAGAATGTCAGCATACATCTTGTCCGAGACATCTGGAACAGAGATAAAGAAAATGGTTAAGAACTGCAGGGCAGCTGTGGCTGAATGGGGGAGTGGACTCAGCTACTCACCCTTTCATTGATGCTGCTCGTCCTGGTCATATTTCTGAACTTAAGAACTGGTTCAAAACCTGCTACATTTCCACCTCCCACCAGAATCTTGTGCTGATCCCTTCTCATCTCTAGCAAATCTTTCCTACTTCAAAGTTATTGGTTTAGCATTAAGAGCTTTGCCTTGGAACTAATCTGACCCTCAGCAAACAAGGGCTGTGTATTACTGAATGTATTCCTATATATTTAAATGGAATGTGTCCCCATCATTCAATGATCTAGGACCGTGATGGCGAACCTATGGTATGCGTGCCTCAGGTGGCACGCGGAGCCATATCTGAGGGTGTTGGGGTGAGAATAATATCTCATAGAGGCGATGTAGGATCTTTTCTTGGAATTCAGACAGTTAAAAATAAAACCGAGATTAAAGTCTAATAAAATATTTTTTTCAGTACAAAAACAATAAATCCTGAATAAACTACATTTTGCTGAGTAACACAACCGTTCAGGTCAACAGCTAAGTCAGAAGAGAATTAATGGTGGTTTAGGAATGCACACATGCGCACTCATCATATCACGTGTTCTGCTCATGTTGGAATGTACCATAATATTAGGATAGGGGTGCATGACCCTGCATAGACATACAACTGACAATATTCACTATGTGACAGAGGCGTTGCCCTATGTCAGCTCCAGTGTGCATGCGCGTGCTGGCCAGCTGATTTTCAGCTTTGGGGAAGGCCGTTTTTGCCCTCTCCAGGCTTCAGAATTTTAATCCTTAAAATTCAACAGTTAAATGCCAACAGCAAGGAATAGCAAACTGACTAAAATGAAAGTAGAGTTCCTTAATTATTTCCAGTGGCGGAACTGTTATATTTTTGGAGGAAAGGGTTTGGTAAGTATGGGGCCACTCCCGAAAGGGTTTCTTCCTGGTACTTTCAGCTCACTATAATTTATTTATAGAGTTAAAGTGCTACAGTTTTAAAGCACTTCCCTGGCTAGTTGTAAGCCCGGGAAGACTTGTATTGGTTCAGGCAGTCCTTTAGGTAAAAAGGGTCCCTAAATTTTGCCAATCCTGATGCATCCTCTACTCTACCCATCTAGGTCTCACTGCAAGCCTCCTTTTGAATGAAGAGCTCCAATTACAGTGAACCCTCGTTTTTCGCGGGGGTTACGTTCCAAAAAGAACCCGTGATAGGCGAAATCCGTGAAGTAGTAACCTTTATTTTTTTTACAATTATTATACAATGAAATACTCCATAATACATTGAAACCAAAGAACAAAACCTTTTTACAAGCCCAAGCATTTGTTTAACAAATAAATACACAGCCGCATTTCACCTTCACTTGCCTAAGGCTCTCGGGGCCCATGGCGGCGCGTCGGTAAGTAGCGCCACGGTGAGAAATTAGCCGGTCTCTCTCGTTACACCCGCCACGCGCAGCCGCACTTCACGTTCCCTGGCCTAAGGCACTCGGGGCTCATGGCAGCGCATTGGTAAGCAGCGCTACAGCAAGAAACTAGCCTAATTCGCGCTACACCCGCTTGAGGGGGGTTTTCTGTGGCTTGCCTGACTGCCGCCATTCGATCAGCTGGCAGTCGGCATTCGGAGCAGCTTGGCGCGTGCACGTGCTGGCTTCATATCCCTCCCTATTCCCCGCCACTTGATCAGCTGGCAGTCGGCATTCGGGGAGGCATAGGCGCGCGCACGCGCTGGCCTCATATCGCTCCCGATTCTCGGGTGGCTTGCGGGAAACAGAGAGGCTACAAGGCCAGCTACTGAGTCGCGCAGCGCATGAAGCAGGACTCGCTAACACGCCTCCCCTCCCCGGCAATCCGGGAGACGACGGACAGCATTCGCTGAGCAGTGGTTAACCTCGCTAGCAGCAGGCGCTCCGACTCATCACGGTGGGCGTTCCCATTGCCCCAGGCGCTTTGCATGGCTCCAGGCAGTCAGGTATCGGAGTTAAGCTCCATGACGGCTTGCGCTGGAGCAAGAGGGAAGTTTTCACGTGTATTTCACTGCTCTTGGCAAGCTGTTTTACCAATCAGCCAATCAGAATGCAGAACACAATGCACGATGCAAATCCGTGAAGCAGCGAGACCGTGAAAGGTGAACCGCGATATAGCGAGGGATCACTGTATACACTATTGAAGAAGATCTTTTTTGGAGCTGAAATGTTTTTGAGTACTTTCCATTAAAAGTGTATATATGGATCTGCTCACAGTCTGCACCAAGGAAATATCTGCAGCTTAGCTCAAAAGATTACGGTATGTGTTTAATTGTTCACAAGAACTGCATTTTTGTGATTGCGTCTGTTTGCCTTTGACAGAGAGTAGAAGCTTTTCACTTATAAAGATTGGCTGCTTCCACAAATCTTACTTCTCTCGAGCAGCTGAATTAACTCAACCAACCAAATGCACTGGGTTTCCACGACACACGACGTTTTAAAAAATGAATCAAAGTGATACTAAACAAGCTGAGCATGTTGAACAAATGAATCTGCTGAGGCTTTGCCTAATCTGATGAGGCCGTGCTCAACTGTACAATTTGCACACTTACAGCCTTAAACCTGTAAATCGGGGATGTGCAATTTCCATTGGCTCAAAGGACAATGCTGGACTTTGCACAATTTGTCGATAGCTAGGTACTCCAAAGTGGCCTAGCCTGGACCTATAGTTCTCTTGATCTGGGAGAGATAAGGTCCCTTATTATCTTCTCCCCAAACTCAATTGTTTGCTGTGGGTGGCAAAAAAAAATAATCCAGGTCAGGTTTTGAAGCTGTGTTTTAAATCATTAATGAGTAATAGGGCCTTTCCCCTTTGCTGAGCTGAAGTGCTCTCAAGCCATCTTTGAACCAGAAATGATGCCAGCATGAAATGTGCCACAGCCCCATTGCTGATCCCTGTCCTGCCTCCATTGCCTCTGTTTTAGCGGCCAGTCTCCTGAATTTCTGCCAAGGTAATGGGTGGACAAAAGTAAAGGGTGACAGATTTTTACATACCTTGAGACTGTCCTTGAATACTTAAAATTTTGCGACCTTCTGACAAGCAAAGTCAATGGGGAATCCAGATTCACTTAACAACTGTGCCACTAACTCAACAACTGCAGTGATTCACTTAATAACTGTGATAAGAAATGGGGCAAAACCCACTTAACAAATGTCTTACTTAGAAACAGAATTTTGGGGCTCAACTGTGGTTGTAAGTCAAGAACTACCTGTAGTACTCTGTCCAAATACTAGTAAGGTCCAACCTTAACTTTTTCGATATCAGACAAGTTGAGCTAGATGACTGCCTCTAAACCAGGACTATCATTTAATTATCATAGCTAATAATGCAACTATTTCGCTTGTGGCTAATCATCCACTCACTCCTTTGGTGGGCCATCCCCAAATTCTTCAGTAGAACATATTATTTTGTCTTTTAAGATTTCATTCAGGCAGGCAGGCAGGCATGTTTTTGACATATTTTCCTCCACTGTTTATGTCCATGAAATAGCAGCATGTGAGTTAGGAAACCAAAAATACTGAAATAACTTTGGATCGTTGTTTTTTTAAAAAATAAATCTATTGCCTGAATAAAAAGCATCAATCACTTCAGTGCCCAAAAAGGCCTGCATGAGATTCTTCTTTTTGTGCGCCCTGCCACTTCCTGCTGCCCCTCCCTCACAAAATGCCCAGCTCCTTAATGATCACTTTGAAGCAGCCAGGATCTGGTGAAGGAAAAATGAGCGCCTGCCTGCCTGCCTGCCTGCCTTTCTGCTGAGCCACGGTCCTTGCAAAGATGCCATTGGGGTGCCACCTCTTGTCCACAAACAGAACTGCAGGAGAAACAATCAAAAAATCAGTTTCGCTTTTTTCTTCAAACGACCAGAATGGCCTCAGAAGAGGTCAGTTGGATTCTGGCCTGGTACTGAGCCAAACAAAGCACTGCTGAACAGGGCTCTACAGCTAAGTTGAGGACAAATCCATGGAGCCTCCTTCTCCTGGCATGAGGACAACCTGTTAACTATTTCCAGAGAGATACAACTACCGTACCTGTCTCTCAATATCCATCCACAAGTAGGCAGCGCAGTGTGGTGGAATATAGTACATCAGGGGGTCTTTCCCAAGGAGCAAAGAGGCAGCTCAGAGTGGAATCTTTGGCATGAAGAGACCCACAGCCGACCCTCCCTAACTTTTCACAGGGTATATTACCGTAATAGTTATGGTAATAACTTTAACAAAGTGGCGTTCAATGATCTGAAAAGCAGACCCTGCACCTGCAAGAATATGCGAAGAAGAAGAAGAAGAAGAAGAAGAAGAAGAAGAAGAAGAAGAAGAAGAAGAAGAAGAAGAAGAAGAAGAAGAAGAAGAAGAAGAAGAAGAAGAAGAAGAAGAAGAAGAAGAAGAAGAAGAGAGGACGGGAGGAGGAGGAGGAGGAGAGAAGGAGAAGGAGAGGAAGAAGAGGAGGAGGAGGAGGAGGAGGAGGAGGAGGAGGAGGAGGAGGAGGAGGAGGAGGAGGAAGAAGAAGAAGAAGAAGAAGAAGAAGAAGAAGAAGAAGAAGAAGAAGAAGAAGAAGAAGAAGAAGAAGAAGAATTACCGTAATAGTTGTGCAGGTTTATGCTTTAGTCTGGCCTGATTCCTATCTATAAGATATGAAAAAATAAAGAAACCGCTGTAGAGTAACTTCTTGTGTCATTTTTGTGTGAGAAAAAAAATCTCCATGCCACCCTTGCCAACCATGCCACTCTAACCCTGAACATCCCTGATCAGACAGTGAATCCCAGACAGAATAATAGAATAACAGAGTTAGAAGGGATCTTGGAGGTCTTATAGTACCCTCTGCTCAGGCAAGAGACCAGGGGTGGGTTCCACTTACCTTCGCCACCAATTCGCATCATGTCCCCTCGTGCAATTTACCTTCCGCGCATGCTCAGTAGCAGGAATCAGCCTGAAACACAGCTGAGGAGCTGATCAGCTGTGCTTCGGGCGAAGAAATAAAGATTAGTATTAACCCAGGAGCAGGCAGGAGGGCCCTTTTTCAAGCAGCGGAAGAGGAGAAACCATCCAAACAGGGAAAAAAAATCACAATTTTTTTTTAAAAAAAAGATGGCGGCGCCCACGGACTGGCACAGACCGAATCGGATCAGTGACATCACCAGCAGGTCACTACCGGTTCGGGCGATCTGGTCCGAACCAGGAGGAACCCACCCCTGCAAGAGACCCTATGCCACTTCAGACAAATCTCTTAAGACAATCTCTTCTTAAAAACCTCCAGTGTTGGAGCACCCACAACTTCTGCAGGCAAGTCGTTCCACTGATTAATTGTTCTGTCAGGAAATTTCTCCTTAGTTCTAAGTTGGTTCAATAGTACCAATAATAGTTCAATAATAGATTTTGATATCTAGACTAAACAAGATTGAGCGCGTCTTTTGCTAAGAAATTAGTACATACTGACAATTCAATTAAAACCAAGAAAAATCCCCTCAAGATATGAAAATCTTTTATATACACAATAGGTTCCCCCCAATTCTAAACCCATCACTCGAAGTCAACAGCCAGACTCACAAAGTGCAAGGATTTCAAAACTCCACAGAGTGACAAACCACATTTCCTCCCTAATGGACCCAATACACTCTCTAGGGTAGACTGCATTCATGCATGTCCTAAAAAAAAGACAGACTCTTCTATAAATGTAGCCAATTTTTTCATTTAACTGGTGGCTACCTTTGATTGCTAAGCTGTTTTGCTGTTAAATAAACTGTACTTCTACTTCAAGTAGTTGTCCTGTGTTCTTTGAAACCCAGCTCAACGAACCAGGATTTATTTTAATACTTGGTTCCTTGCTCCTGACACCCAGGGATCCTTTAGTAGTGCTTTTCCTCTTATCCCATCTCCAGATCCTGCACACAGGGAATTTAGGATATATTCATACGCATGGGGAAAATAGCCTGAAATGATATGCTCCATATCCACAAATGTGTGGCACTAATTAACCAATTGATGCTGCCCTGCTTATTTGGTCTTTGACCTGTTTTCCCACCTCTCAGCTATGAGGATCACCTGAATCCCAGGTTTTTTAAATGGGCCGACTATCCTATAGTATTCCTGTCTTGATGAACGTAACTAAATTATAACAGAAAGGATATAACTTTGTCCTTCTGCAAACTTGCCTGGCAGAAAATTTTCTTTCCAATGGCACCTCCTCCTTTCCACTCCTCACTTTTTGCCCTTAGGGTACGGTACTTTATAGCTCTCACACTGCTCCCCATAGCCAAGCCCCTTTCTCAAATGCTAGCTCTTCAACAGTATTATCTGGCAGCTGCACAAATATGGATGACCACCAGATGGCAGGCATGACACACAAAAACTTTCTTTGCTACCACCTGGTGGTCAATGTATCACATGGTGAACCAGTCACACCACAGTTTCAAGGAACTATGAAAAAGTTCAACTGACTGATGGTACAATGAGAATGAAAAAAATAAATTAACATTGCAACACAAAGATATCCAAAGAGTTGTGCATGCCAACTGGAGAGAATTTCCACATGGTGGTTAAGGTGGACAGAGCAGGAACTGTAACCAAGGAAATGACCAATGATGGCTCTTACAATATAACGTTTCACATTAACGCTACAGGAGTAGAAGTGCAGCATAGACTCATTACAAGTGAACCATAAATGGGGAACAGCAAGACTTTCTGTTGCCTCTGGGACAGGAGGCTAAGCAAAGATTAAACTTCGATAACATACCCACAAAGAAAGCACTAAACCTGGCAACTGACTTCCCTCTCTGTAACTTGAGGAGGTCATCAGCCTCACTGTTGTAGATTGCACATTCTGGTCCTTGGCCTCCAAACTGTGAAGCTAAGGAAGTAGGTGTTTTTTCTGGGCGTGCTTTCATCACTGCCTGCTTTTTCCTTGGAACTGTAACATAGTCAGATGGGAAATCCAAAACTGCCTCTGACTCCATAGTTGGCTTGTCCAATAAATGTTCTTGAGCTGGCCCACTGAAGTGTATCTCTCGCCAGTCTGGAGCTAGGTGGGCAGTGCAATGCTCCCTAGGTTCTGGAACTGAGAAACTTCTGTATGTCTCCATCCAGTCTGGCGCTGGTAGACTGGTGCACTTCTTCGAATCTGAAAACAGGTGGCTAGTGTCTGCTTGAAGTAAAGACCACCAAGGTGACTGAGGTCCAAACTTCTCTAGACACCGCGGAGGTAAGATTCCACCGGTCCTGGCAACCTCTGTGTGTGGCAAAGCTCTGAGGTTTGTTTTTGCATTGGGCTGAAGAGAGCACTTCAATTCCTTGTCAACATTCACTGCAGCCAGCCTAGCGGTGTCAAGATTCCCTGGGTGAAATGCAGGTATGACCTTGCATGTGGTTTCATGCCTGCTGGTGAGCAAGTTCCTCTGAGGCAGGAGCTCAGCTCCTTTTGCAAAGAACTGCTTCTGGGCTGCTTCCAGTTGTTGATGCAGCATACACCTATACTCGGATTCACTCTCTGGATGGATAGCAGATTTACTGAGGAGTGAATTTTGGTCACTTGGTAGGGATTCAGACCACAAGGGCTCCTGGTTGATTGAGTTACGCACTGCTTTCTTCTCCTTGTATCTTCTTGCTTCTTTGTTTTGCTGTAGGGAGCCTCTATGAATAGGGCAATGTTCTTTGATGTTCGTATTTGAGGTAGAAACTGGGATCCAGGAGAGTGACTCATCTCCAAGAGAAAGATCAGGTTTGAAGGCCATTGCCTCCATCTCTTGGTGGAGCTGACAACGATATTCAGACTCGGTCTCTGGATGGATGACAGGCCTTTTGGTTTCCTGAGTCAATTCATGTTTTGTTTGGAGGTTCCTCCTCACGTCAAGCTCCATAGGTACAGCATACTGGCACACTGGTTCAGTCCATGTGAGGAGAGAGTTCCTTCTCTTCTCAGCCTCTGTGGAGAGAGGAGTTTGATGAAGTAACTCAGACCTCGGAGAGAGAGAACGCTTGTGGGCTGCGTCCATCTCTTGATAGAATGGCCTCATATAATCTGGCACTGGGGATGCTTTGGACCTAGTTTCTGCTCCAGGAAGTGGTGTCTGGGTTGTTCTAGTCCACATATCTAATTGAGGCATCTCCTTTTTTGAAAACAAGGTGTCTTGATAAATAATTTCTGTTTGAATACATTTATCTTTTGGACTGGGAACACGTTTACGGGTTACTTTCTTTGGGGTTCGGGATGTATATTGCTGTCCCTGTTCAGTCACTAACTGAGAAGTCATCTTGGATGTTTGAGTCCATGCATCCTTTAAGCTGTGACCAGGTTTTTCAAAGTATCGGGGGATTGGTGGGAGGGAGTCATTCCACACTGGGATGAAAGTCATGTATTTATTCTCCATTTCAGAGTTCTCTGCAGTTGGTGCAGATCGGCGTCTCTGGTACATCTCATCTCTTTGTGAATTCAGGCTCTGCTTCATTGCTATAAGCATACGACTAGCTGTCATTTTAACCTGGCCAGGTTGGAGGGAGTATTTTCTACGAGAGTCCATGACAGCTTGAGGAGATATGGTTCGGACTGCTGGCTTTCCTTGTTGTGGAGGGTTGGTTTCTCTTTGGGGTGACGTATTCGGGTTGAATTGGCTCCCTCGCCTTGAGTAAGTACTCTGAGAGAACTCACTTCCTCGATGGGGTGAGACATTTGGTGGGGCCTCCGTCCCTTTGTATGGTGAGGCACTCCTGGTGGTGGTGTTTCCTTTCTGAGGAGGAATCTTCTGTGCTGGGTCATTTGGTTGCTGAAACGAAGAAATCTGGGAGACCTCACTCTCTCTCCGTGAAGAAGGGCTTGAAGAAGTGGGGATCACTCCTCTTGGAGAAGGCAGCCTTTGGGCAGCCTCACTACCCTTCTGAAAATTAGCAGTACTCTGTGGGACTTCATTCCCTCTCCGTGAGGAGGAACCTGTGGGATAAGATCTTCGCGGAGCTTCATTTACCCTTCCTCTTTGAGAATAAACATTCTGGGGAAGTGTGCCCTGGGAAGCTTCACTTCCTCTGTGGGGGGAGGTGCTCCGGGTGATGTCACTTCCTCTCTGGGGTGAAGCAGTTTTAGCCATCTCGCTTCTTGGCGGAGAGAGAGATGCCATCGGAGGGCTGCTCCTTCGATGGGACTGTGGACTAAGGATCCATTCCCGCGGAGGCGAATCTGTCCTTGGAGGTTCATTATCATGATGGGAATATGGGTTTTGATATGGATCATAAACTACTTTGACTGGAATAACACGAGACATCTCACTTGCCAGCTAGCCCAGTCTGGTTGGTGATATTTTGTCATTTGATGTTATACATTGATCAATTTTCCTTGGATTCTTCTTCAGTTTTACACTGACCTTATCCATCCAACAGTGGGCCATTTCTGCCTTTCATAAACCACTTGGTTCTTCTAATATGGCCCCTTTATTTCATCAGTTCTACACTAGCCCAGCAAGATCATAAAGCAATGATGTCATTCCCTTAGACTATGACATCAACTACTCCACAACCACTGGAAACTTTCTAAGAGATCAGACAATTCTGCCACTTCTAATTTTCAAATGTTTTACTTTGTTCATTTCTTCATTACATACCCATCCATATTTTTAAAATACCCAAAGCATCATATAAATTGTAAGAGTTTAGAAATAAGAGGCCATTACCAAACAAGGACCCACATCTGTGATAGGCCTTCTCCGAAGCTGTCCTCACCCTGCAGCACATATTGCCTCCAAAAATACCAAATGCCCCCAAATTCATAAATTGCTTCAGATTTGGCTATTTCATCAAGTGTTTCAGCCTAGTGGTGTGCTCTTAAACGCTCTTATAAATGCTCTTATAGGCCGCCCAATCCCGTAGGACTCAGGGCGGCGAGATTGTCATACCTTTTTATTTGGTAAATTGCCTTGAGTCCATCAGAAATTGGCAGTATATAAATTCGTGAGAAATTCAAATAAGGGGTGAAATGTATAATTTAAAAAATCCTAAAGCACAAGAAGCATAAAAGGGCACCACACGCTAATGGCTTGTTTAGTGACTATCTTGTACCGCAACTGTTCGCAATTACAAGAGTGATGAAAAGTAACTTTGTGACCCATCTTTGCATTTATGACCTTTGAAATTCTGTAAAACAAAGGAAACTGAAGTAAGATCATATGCAGAGTCACAATTTCACTTAGCGACTGCTTTGCTTAATGACCAAGTTGCTAGCCCCAATTGTGGTGGCTAAGCAAGGACTATCTGTATGGTGTACGATTGATTCTTGGCCACTATGTACCGTATTTTTTGGAGTATAAGACACACCTTTTTCCTCCCTAAAAGTGGCTGAAAATATGGGTGCGTCTTATACTCTGAATGTAGCTTTTTTGGAGCTTTTTTTCCAGCCCTAATTAGGTGCTAACGATCTTCCCAGCTCTTACTGGCTTGCAGGCTCTTTCATTGTTACTCTCTCCGAAGAAGGTTTTTTTAAGTCCTAACCAGGGGATAAAATAATGTGCTGAAGCTGACCACACTAAGGACGTTAGCCAGATGAATACCTGGTAGGCAGATTTTTCCCCCTATTTTCCTCCCCCAAAACTAAGGTGCGTCTTATACTCCGGTGCGTCTTATACTCCGAAAAATGCAGTACATTAATGTTTGGTTATTGTAATTGCTTTTACTGTTTTTTTGTTCAGAATCATTTGTTGAGATGGATATAAATTGAATCTAAGAATGAACAAATTAAGGAAGAACAGAATAAGAGTTGGAAGGGACCTTGGAGGTCTTCTTAACAGCAGATATCGACATTTGTAGAGAGACCAGCAAGGGGGGTGCCTAACATCTTTAATGTTTAGCTGAAGAGCCCATGGAATAAAAAAAATAATGTCTTATGTCACATGATTGGATCCACATACCTATTGTAAATTGCACCACCTAGATAATCTTGGCTGATCTTAAGCTAAGCAGAAACTGGTTAGGATCAAGCTTGGATGGGAAACCAGGATATGTCAGACCTGTAGACCAGACTAAGATGATGGGAAAACAACCAGAGAGAATGTAGCAGCAAATCTCTTTACTAACTGTTGCCAAGAAAATGACCCCAGGAGTCAGGATTAATTTATGAGGGTCTTTACTTAAAATCCACTTTCTAGCTATTCTTAGAAGTTTGACTCCCCTGCAAAAGCTTTCTGAAATTGAAGACAACTTTTAAAAAGTTGAAAGCAAGCTCCACTAGCTGCTACTTTGCTTCCCAGTTCAATACAAAGTGCTGGGGATCTTTCATATCTTACACAATACGGAGCCCGGTTATTTGAGGAACCGCCTCTCACTGGTTACGCTACCCATCTGGCAGGAGGGACATGTTATAGCAGGGGTGTCAAACTCAAAGGCCCGGGGGCCAGATCCAGCCCGCGGGGTGCTTAGATCTGGCCTGCGGTGCCGTCCTGGAAAGAGCAAAGGATCAGCCCGTGGTGCCTCTGCCAGAGAAAACGGGCTCCCGAGTTCCGTTTTTGCTGGCAGAGGGTTGCAGGAGGCCGTCCCAGCCGAAAACGGAACTTGGGAGCCCCTTTTCTCTGGCAGAGGCACCACGGGCCACCACAAGCGCCTGACACAAGTGATGTCAAGCTGGCCACGTCCATCCTGGCCACGCCCACCCCGGCCCCTCGAGGTCAAACACAACCCTGATGCGGCCCTCAATGAAATCGAGTTTGACACCCCTGTGTTATAGGTTTTGTCTACTTATCTGATGGGACCCAGGAGTTGACCCTTTTTTGGTGTGGCACTTACCCTTTGAAGCAACATTCCTTCCCAAGGTGAGAGTGGCACTGACGATACTGCCCTGCCAGAAGGTCCTCATAACCTGGTTTTGCCATTGGCCCTGGGGATCCCATTGGAATACTGAGCCCACAAAATGGCTGCATTGTGTATAAGATTGTGATTGCATTGTGTGTAAGATTGTGATTGCATGGTATAGAGCAGTGATGGCGAACCATTTTTGGCTTGCGTAACAAAAGGGTGTGTGCCCTTCAGGAGGGAAGCCTCCTGAAGTCTGGGGACAGCGAAAAATGGCCCAATGGGCCAACCGGAAGTTCGTTTCCAAACTTCCGGTTGTCGCGTTTGGCTGTTTTTTGCCGTCCCCAGGCTTCAGGAGTCCGGAAGCTTCAGTGAGGCCTGTGAGCATGCGCAGGGGGCAGCGCAGGATGGTGGTGGTTGTGCGCATGCATGGGGGGTAGCATGGGAGTTGTGCGCATGCACAGGGGGGCAATGCGGGGGTTGTGCGCACACGCGGGGGAGGGCATAGGTGTGGGCACGTGCGCACGCGCTAGCGCGCACACACACACCCCCTTTTGGCATGCAAGCCAAAAAAGATTCACCATCACTGCTCTATACCATTTCGGATAAACGGTTGTCCACTTTCTTTTTGAAAGCCTCCAGTGATGGAGCACCCACAATTTCTGAAGGCAAGCTCTTCTTTTGGTTGAATGCTCTTACCATTAGGAAATTTCTCCTTAGTTCTAGGGTGCTTCACTCCTCGGTTAGTTTCCATCCATTGTTTCTTGTCTTACCTTTTGGTACTTTGGAAAATAGTTTGACCCCCTCCTCTTTGTGGCAGTCTCTCAAATATTGGAACACTGCTATCATGTCTCCCCTACTCCTTCTTTTCATTAGACTAGACCAGTGTTTCTCAACCTTGGCAGTTTGAAGATGTGTGGACTTCAACTCCCAGAATTCCACAGCCAGCAACGCTGGCTGGGGAATTCTGGGAGTTGAAGTCCACACATCTTCAAACTGCCAAGGTTGAGAAACACTGGACTAGACATACCCAATTCTTGTAACATTCTTCATGTTTTAGTCTCCAAGTCCCCAATCATTCTTGCTGCTCTTCTCTGCACTCTTTCCAGAGTCTCAACATCTGTTTTATACTGTGCTGACCAGAACTGGATGCAGTATTCTAAGTGTGGTCTTCTTACCAAGGCTTTGTAAAGTGGTACTAGAACTCCACCCGCTCTTGATTCTATCCCTCCATTTAGAGCAGTGTTTCCCAACCTTGGCAACTTGAAGATGTCTGGACTTCAACTCCCAGAATTCCCCAGCCAGCAAATGCTGGCTGGGGAATTCTGGGAGTTGAAGTCCACACATCTTCAAACTGCCAAGGTTGAGAAACACTGGACTAGACATACCCAATTCTTGTAACATTCTTCATGTTTTAGTCTCCAAGTCCCCAATCATTCTTGCTGCTCTTCTCTGCACTCTTTCCAAAGTCTCAACATCTGTTTTATACTGTGCTGACCAGAACTGGATGCAGTATTCTAAGTGTGGTCTTCTTACCAAGGCTTTGTAAAGTGGTACTAGAACTCCACCCGCTCTTGATTCTATCCCTCCATTTAGAGCAGTGTTTCCCAACCTTGGCAACTTGAAGATGTCTGGACTTCAACTCCCAGAATTCCCCAGCCAGCAAATGCTGGCTGGGGAATTCTGGGAGTTGAAGTCCAGACATCTTCAAGTTGCCATGGTTGGGAAACACTGATTTAGACCAATCTACACATGAGATCAGGAGCTTTATAAATTTAACAAATAAATGTTTATAACCATCCTGGCAACTATGATCACCAAACCTCTTGATGAAATCCATTCAAGAAAGTTAGCAGAGGGGTGGCACTCCAACCTAGGGAGACCCTTCCCAAATGCCAGGGATTTGGGCATGCCAAGGCAACCTCTGGATGCTTGTTCAGGAATCCTACCTCCCTGCATTGGCCCTGGAAAGAGAATTCAGGGCAGTTTATCTTCAGCTGGCACTTTGATGGATTTATAAACTTAAACCATCTACTAGGAATGTTAATTGCACCAAAGGGGATTAAGGGGTCAAAGGGGCCACGGTTCAAATCCCCACTGGACCATGGGGCTCATTAGATGATCTTCCCAGCACCAGGCAGCATATAAATTTATATCATCATCATCATCATCATCATCTGAGATCTGTTCATTTTGCCCAGCACCGGCCTACCTTACAGTAAGGATACTATGAAGTATACCCTGCTTCGGGCTCCTTCTAAGGCTGATGGAGGATTAAATCAGTTAAATCATACATAAAATGAAACAGGCTAAAGACCTCATAACAAGCCGGGCGTTCCCGCCTCCATGGCCCTGCCTGCCTTAAGCTTAGCACAAAGAGGCGGCGACACACGCGTGCAGCCACCAAGCGACAGTCCAATTTTCTACGGCGCAGAACGTATCCTTTCTCTTCTTCCCCCTCGAGATCACTCGCACGCGGAGACGGGCTGGGTACTTTGCACATGCTCAGACGCTCCATCTGCCTTCCAGGCAGTAGAGGCCCCCTCCCCTTTGTCTGCTCTCCTCCTTTGAGAGGAGGGGGCTGCCCAGCACGTGCAATTAACGCCCTCCTTCGCCGCCGCCTGCGCCGACTTTCTGCCGCGCCCACCCTCCTCCCCAGCCGAAACAACGGAAGCTCGGCGGAGGCGGCCCCTTTAAGAGCGGCGGGGCCGCCCTCTGGCGGTCTGCGGCGGCGGTGCAGGTGCAGGTGCAGGATCCCGCTCCTCCAGGTGCGGCCGCTCCGTCTGCTCCGTCCCCATCATGGAGCGCGATCGGGGCCCGCGGGCCTCGGCGGTAGATCTGGGCTTCGGGGCGCTCAGCACCGCGCAACTCCGCGCCCTCATGCGGGACGAAACCTGGCTCGAGCGCATCGTCAAGCTGAGCAGGAAGGTAAAGCCGCGGCTCCCGGGTTGGAAGCCCGGGAGGAGAGAGGATCGGGCCCTCCGGAGGGGCGAGAGAGGAAGGTGGGAGGGTGGCGTCCTGCTTTCCAGCGGGGTCTTCTGCTGCACGCGCCCGCGGCTTGCGTTACTCCGACCCCAGCAGCCATCCCTCTCCATCCAAATACAAAGACCGCCCCCGCCCCCTTGGAAAATAATCCGAGCATCCAAAGGGGCATCGATGCCCTCCGAAACTGCCCGTGGCATCCCTGGGGCTGTGCCACCCGACCCCTTTTTGCAGCAAAGGCAGCTCTGGTTGCCAGGGGGCTGGGAGTCTGGCACGGGAGGGGGGCTAGTGCCAGTCCAGCCAGGCCTGTGCTTGGTGCCAGAAACAATGCCCAGACCTTCGGCCTTTTCACCGAATCTCTTGGCCCAAATGCACAAGACTCAAAAGAGGATAGCTGGGCCCCAGGCGGGGAGGCCCTCTTGCCCCAACTGTTGGATATGCCCTTGGAAGATCTACCCCCTTCTCATCCCGTTCTGCTAGCGCCAGGGATTACAAGACACCCCGTATCTCCCTGTCCCACCTCTAAAAGCTGCCGCTGGGATCCAGTTTGAACCGAGGTGTTCTGCTACTCTCCAGCCCCCAGAGATGCTATAGGCCCCTTTGTGGACTGTTGTCAGGTTTTGGTCTTCCCCACCCACCTGTCACTCAGCTCCCCTCCTTTCCCTGAAAAGCAGTCTCCCCCCCCTGCCCAACACTCTTCGAAATACACCCCGTTTATTATGCCAGAAGAAAAGCCGAAAAGAAAGCCTCCATCTGTTTGGGGTCCTGGAGATGGAGTCATCCAAGGGAGGGTGTGGGTGTGATGGTTTGGTGGGGTGGGGGAATTCTCCCAAGGCCTCAGTGCTATTGTCTTGGCAGGATAGACCCATCCTGGACCAGACCCTCCCTTCCCTCTTTTTCTCGGGCGAAAATCAGCCACAATGGTGACCACGGACCTCTGTTTTGTTTCTGTGTGCTGAAAAGAAAGGGATTTCTTTTCCGAGATCCAGCAAAGCCTCATTGACTCAGCCATGGAAACACGGGCGGGGGTTGGAGGGGGGGGTGTTGACTGTGTCTAGCCAGGCAGGCAACATGTCTTGTGCTGGGTAACAGAGAAAGGTTGCCGAATTAAGTGCCACAGCATGTCAGGCATTTTCATCATAAATGGCGTATGATTTTTGCCTTTCAACAGGCGTGGAAACAAAGCAAAACCACCACCTCCTTCTTTCCCTTATTTATTTGGCATCCAGCTAACTTCCTCCTTGCTCCCCCCCTCCCCAATTGCAGGAATTCCCCACCCCTTTTTTGTGGCCCCCAGACCTTCATTGGAATCTGCTCCTGGTCTCACAGTTGCAACGTCACACATGTTGTCATCCATCCTCAACAAGGAGACGTTGAGGCTGTTGATTTTGGAAAGGCACCTTCTCTGCCTCCTTTCCAACAATGGCCAGAAAAACAGCCCTCCACTTTTGCAACATCTTTGTCAGTTCAGATGAGCTGGGTACTCCCACCTTCCTGCCCTTGGTATGCTCTGGAGGTAATGCCCGCTGCCTTTATGCAAAATCCTTAACCGGGTCAATTAGAAGACTTAGCGGCTGCTGTCAATCATTGTGCTAATTGTGGTTAATTTTAATCTTGGTTGGTCTTTTGTTGCTTGGTATGTTGTGTGAACCCAGCCTGTTTGGAGAGTTATGGTTCAGTCTCCTATTCAAAACACAGCGGGTTAATTCAGTTAACCAAGAAAGCGTATAGTATTGTGTGAACAGGAGTATTGAGTTGCTAGATCTCACAAGGAGCCCAGTACCCTCTGAAAAATTGCCCATCAAGGTAGTCAAGACCTTTCCCCATAGTTTACCATCCCCAATGGCCCCTATAACTCTAACTAAGATGGTCCAATAAATCTATGTCTTCCCCAAATACGAGCTCAAGTGAAGTACAAGATAAACCACAAATATTATACAGCATATTTATTAGAAGACCATTCCAAAATGTTACCTTTTTAAGTTTAGGGCAATTTGTCATAGTTTCAAGACTCCAATAGAATACTCAGAGTTTGATTTACCAAGTCAGTAAATAGTCAGTAAATATTTACCAAGTCAGTAAATAGTAATTTTTGCTTGAAGGGCTGTACTCCCTCAAAATATATAATGCATAACTGAGGGGGGAGTGTCTACGTATTCTCCAAAGCACCTGAAAGCAGGACAAGAAGCAGTGAATGGAAACTAATCAAGGAGAGAAGCAACCTAGAACTAAGGACAAATTTCCTGATAGTTAGAATCAGTGAAACAACTTGCCTCCAGAAGTTGTGGGTGCTCCAGCACTGGACGTTTTTAAGAAGAGATTGGACAACCATTTGTTTGAAATGGTATAAAGTTTCCTGCTTGAGGGGGTTGGACTAGAAGACCTCTAAGGTCCCTTCCAACTCTGTTGTTATTCTGGTTTGTTCAGAGGTTTGATAAGGGCAGTCGCTCTAGAAGAATAACCTTTTGGCAGCTTCTCAGTGGCTCTATGCTTGCTGTCGCCAGAAACAGTAAACCACATTCAGTGATTGAATGCCAATTGGTAACAGAGAATAGCTGTCTATGCTCCTTAAATACTTTCCGTCATAAAGAGGGTTGGGAGTTAGCTAGTATGAAGGAACAAACACAGACTGGAGTAACTTCTCAAGAGCCCATGTTATTAGGGGAGGCCTAAAGAGCATCTGGCAGTGGGAAGATGCTGCCAGATTGTGACAGCTAAGGGCTGGCAATACCAATTTTTCAATCAACTGATTAATGGGGAAAAGACAAAGCTAATAAATACCATTTTGCCACCTGTACATTGTTTTGTGATAAAAAGGCATGTACAACTTTTTTTAAAAAAAACCCTGGGCCCTATTAAAGAATACAAACATGACTAGATATATAAATTAATGTGTACATTCAGTTGGCTTATACGTCTGTCAAAAGTGTTGTGTTTGAAAAATTATAAAAACTTTAATAATCGGGGGGATTATTAATCTGACTCCAACCTCAAATATTATTGTTTGGATTTATCAGGAAAAAAATGACTTCCCTTCACATCTGTAATTCGGAGTCTTAGTTGAACTCCCAGAATGAAAGTGTGACACAATGCCCACTGATTGCATTTGCACAGCACACTTAACACGTATTTTCTGGATTTGCACAATACATTAAATCTCACAGAAAATCCCTAACCAAGATTAAAATTAAACCAAGCTTGCAAGTTATGCCCATGCAGCCACCAGTTATTTAAATGACTCTCTTCATTATGAGGGGCAAGGCCCCTTCTCTCCCTCAGGCTGGCCCCATTGATCCTCTCCTATCCCCTTCTCTCCCTCAGGCTTGCCCCACAGAGGCCTCTCCTCTCCTCTCCTATCCCCCTTCTCTCCTTCAGGCTTGCCCCACAGAGGCCTCTCCTATCCTATCCACCTTCTCTCCCTCAGGCTGGCCCCATTGATCCTCTCCTATCCCCTTCTCTCCCTCAGCCTTGGCCCATAGAATCCTCCCCTATCCTACCCCCTTCTCTCCCTCAGCCTTGCCCCACAGAATCCTCCCCATCCTATCCCTGTATGAGTGGTTCCCTTGTCTAATCCTTTAGAGCAGGGGTCTCCAACTTTGGCAACTTTAAGACTTGTGGACTTCAGCTGAGGAATTCTGGGAGTTGACGTCCACAAGTCTTAAAGTTGCCAAGGTTGGAGACCCCTGCTTTAGAGTTATTTTTTTTCTACTCATAGGTACAACATCCTTCTAAGATAGGTAAGAATTTTGGCTCCTGACTGTATAAGGCTGAAAGTTGGTCTGTCACCTAAAGTGGCCACTTCGTGGAGATTAAAATCCATGACTTCTGAGCACAACATTCTTTAGGCCTGTTTATATCGGTGGCAGCAGTAGCAGCTGCTAAATAGTTAGACTTATTTTAGGCATCCATTCAGACAAGCTTGATAGGTCCATTCACATTAGTGTTTTTTTTTAACTTGGTTACCAAGTTAATTCAGTGTCTGGTTTGAGCAACACTCCGAACCATTAACTAACCACACAATTCACTGGGTTAAGATTATCAAACTTTGTATGCTGCATTCAGGCAACCTTTCTATGACCTGCTTCAGCATGTTGTATGAATACAGCTATTGAAACTTCCTATGGTATATATTCACCACAATACCGGTATATCGCTCCAAGACTCAAGCACTGTGGGTGCCTCCAAGCTGTTTTTTTTTACTGTTTTGTACTGAACCAGCCCAAATCACTTTGTAACAAAAATGTAATTTGTATCTTCAGATTGTATTGTTAAATACTGTACCTTTGCGGCATCGGCTCAAACATATTTTGAATCTCAAATGATGTTGGTGATGCTACTAGAGATGGTGGGTATGCTAGCAAAACCATCACTAGGCATAGTGCATAAATCTATACCCTTATAAACAGATAAACTCAGGCAAGAGTACAGACAGCAAAGCAAAGATTAGCACAAACAAAAAAGGTAACTCAAATGAGGATGATAAGCTGCCAGATACAGAAGGAAGCCAGGATCTAAAGATCTGTAGAACAGCAACTTGGGGCAAAAGTATCAAACTGGATTGCTAGGGGGTTTGCCAAACATGCACATTATTTTAGCAGGGAAAGTGGCTTTTCCCGTTTGGGTGAGAAATCCAAATTTTCTTCTCCGTGCATTCATGGGGAAATCCTGTAATTTGCAGGGGTCTCCAGCCTTGGCAACTTTAAGACTTGTGGACTTCAACTCCCAGAATTCCTCAGCCAGCAAAGCTAGTTGAGGAACTCTGGGAATTGAAGTCCACAAGTCTTACAGTTGCCAAGGTTGGAGACTTCTGCGTAATGTATGCCCAGGATAGCCATGCAGAACCCAAAGAAACTCTGACAAGCTGAACAGATAAGCATACAGAGACCTTTCAGCCTGGCCCAGACGCTCATTAAATATGTGTCTTTTCAGTTCCAGAACCTGCAGATGGAGCGGGAGGTGCACCTAGCTTCCAACTATAACCTCGCCAAGCAAAATTTGGGCTTGCAGCCTCGGTTGGAGAATGGCAAAGCTTCCCTCGCTATCAAATACCAGGAGTTGCAGGAGCTACGGGAAACCTGTCATGACAAACAGCAGCGCTTGGGTGAGCAACAGTTGGTGTCTTCCTTTCTCCCCCTACCCCACCTTCTCCCAGAGCAGAGGCAAAGGCAGGACGATTAGATCTGGGCTGCCTTAATCCAGATCGGCATTTCTCAACATTGATTGCCAGTTAGGGAATTCTGGGAGTTGAAGTCCACCCATCTTAAAAGTTGCCAAAGTTGAGAAATTCTGTTCTAGATCAGGGGTCTCCAACCTTGGCAACTTTCAGCCTGGCGGACTTCAACTCCTAGAATTCTCCAGCCAGCAAAGCTGGCTGGGGAATTCTGAGAGTTGAAGTCCGCCAGGCTGAAAGTTGCCAAGGTTGGAGACCCCTGTAATCTAGATGATCAGCAAAGGGCAAAACATTTGTTGGTGATCTGGACTTTTGCAGATCTGAGAGCACCCTTAAGCAAAAGGGCTTCATTCATGATGGGTCAACTCGCCTTGGCCAACTCACCACAGTCAACTCATCATGGCCAACTCACTGTGGGAGAAGAGTTACACTAATAACAAAGAAATGGTGGAATAAATTTTTTTTTTTTAAAGGTGCAAAAGGAGGGACAGAATGAAATGTGAATGGCAAAAATATATATATTAAATATTTATTTTAAATAATTAAATAGAATTGTTAAATTGTCCCACAGTAAGTTTTTCCCATTCCGTTCATGACAGTCTGCCTCCTTTTAAACTAAGCCTACCTTGCAAAAGGTAGGATTTCAGAGTAGACTGGTTGATAATACAGGTAGTCCTCAGCTTACAGCAGTTCGCTTAGTTCAAACTTACAACGGCACTGAAAAAAGTGACTTATGATCGTTTTTCACACTTACAACCTTTGCAACATCCCCATGATCATGTGATCAAAATTCAGATGCTTGGCAACTGGTTCACATTTATGACCGTTGCTGTGTCCCAAGGTCATGTGATCCCCTTTTGTGACCTTCTGGCCAGCAAAGTCAGTGGGGAAACCTGATTCACTTAACAACCGGATTACTAACTTATCAACTGCAGTGATTCACTTACCAACTGAGACAAGAAACATCGTAAAATGGGACAAAACTCAATTGAGAAATGTCTCACTTAACAGCAGAAATTTTGGGCTCAATTGTGGTCGTACGTCGAGGACTACCTGTGGTTAGTTGTAAAAGAAGTTTTGTCTTATTCATAATGAGTGGGCCTAGTTTATGATCACAGTTGGTTTTATCAAATTTCAGTTTACTGAAAACATGTAGATTCCTTTTCCCTACTTCCTTTTAGCCTCTGCTCCCTGGGCACAAATGAAAGGATAAATAGATGGAGAAACATGCAGAGCAGAGGTGGGTTCCTGCCAGAGCTGTCCGGTACACAGCTCTGGTAGGGAGCGGCCGATTACGCAATTTGCGCGCGACCACTCCGGAGCCCCCTCTGCCGGTCCGTCGGGCGCATCACCATCTTTTTCTGTGAATTTTTGGGCGTTTTTGCTTCTGTGCATGCGCGGAAGCAAAATCGCGCCAAAATCTTGCAAGGCGCGAGAGATTTTGGCGAGATTTTGCTTCTGCGCATGTGCGGAAGCAAAATCACGCCAAAATCTCTCTCTCTCACGCGCGTCCCCTCGCTAGATTTCAGCGGCTTGTGCTTCCGCACATGCGCAGAAGCAAAATCACGTGAGGGGGCGCGCATAGTGAGCGCACGTGCCCCCAAAATGTAGAGATGCGCGTGCAGCGCACCGGCACCGGTAAGGAATCAACCCGCCACTGATGCAGAGTGAGGGCTCAGCAACTTTATACGGAAGGTGTTTCTTTGCTCTGAAATAGTGTTTCTCAAATTTAGCAACTTTAAGCCGCGTGGACTTCAACTCCCAAAATTCCCCAGCCAGATATGCTAGCCGGGAAATTCTGGGAATTGAAGTCCACACAACTTAAAAGTTACTGGGGTTGAGAAACACTGCTTTGGACAACAGTGGCGTATTTCTTCCACTGTAATGCAATATGCGAATGAGAGATATGAAAGAGAAAAGAAGGACTAAGGGAGACATGATAGCAGTGTTCCAATATCTCAGGGGTTGCCACAAAGAAGAGGGAGTCAAACTATTCTCCAAAGCACCTGAGGATAGAACAAGAAGCAATGGGTGGAAACTAATCAAGGAGAGAAACAACTTAGAACTAAGGGGAAATTTCCTGACAGTTAGAACAATTAATCCGTGGAACAGCTTGCCTCCAGAAGTTGTGAATGCTTCAACACTGGACGTTTTTAAGAAGGTGTTGGATAACCATTTGTCTGAAGTGGTGTAGGGTTTCCTGCCTAAGCAGGGGGTTGGACTAGAAGACCTCCAAGGTCCCTTCCAACTCTGTTATTCTATGTAATTTTAGTGAGCTGAGACAATGTGTTTCAATTACAGATTTCAGCTTGAGTACAGTATAGATCAGGGGTCCTCAAACTTGGCAACTTTAAGACTTGTGGACTTCAACTCTCAGAATTCTCCAGCCAGCTGGCTGGAGAATTCTGGGAGTTGAAGTCCACAAGTCTTAAAGTTGCCAAGTTTGAAGACCTCTGGTATAGATAGTCCTCGGCTTACAACCATTCCTTTAATGTCTAAATGTACAACACACTGGGAAAAAAGTGACTTAAGGCCAGTTTTCTCACTTACAACCATTGTTGCATCCCCATGATCACACGATCAAAATTTAGGTCTTTGGAAAGCAGCATGTATTTATTATGATCATTGCACTGTCCTGGGGTCAAATGTGGTCACCACTGGTAACCACCTCAGTTGGCTTCCAACAAGCAATTGATGGAGGAAGCCAGATTCGCTTAACAACTACAAGGTTCACTTAACAACCGTGGCAAAAAAAGGTCATAAAATGGAGCAGAATTCACTTAACAACTGTCTTGCTCGGCAATGGAAATTTTGGGCTGAATTGTGGTCATAAATTGAGGACTACCTGTACGCGATATTTGGGGAGACCCCTCTTGGGGATCACATAACTAAGTCTAAACCCTCCCTGGAGTTGGAGAAAGAAAGACTGAAAGAAAAAGGGGATAGCAGAAAATAAACTCACTTCTCCCCCTCTCTCGCACTGTAACATGAGGGATGTTTGAGACATGATGCACGATTATCACTCTGCAGGTTTCCCCAAACACACAGAAGTGACAACTAATGAAATGCCAGGAATAAAATGCGGGAGCTTCCCTCCCGTTGTCCTAACATTTTGTAGAAACTGGATTTAGAATTGTTCCTAACCCAATAATGTGGTTTGCTTACTTGTATTTATTATGATGATGGTTTGCATACCATAATTTACAGCTGAGCGTGCAGGATGTCACTTGGGGTTTATTCGGTAAATTATGATTAAAACAAATCATGATTTGGCTGAGTATCTCCTCACATTCTAAGGAAAAGAGGAGAAACAGTTCTGTAGTGGTTGGCTTTGGCAATACCGGTCCCAGCGATGCGTGAAAAGATTAACCCATTTTCTGATTTGGTGCTACCTACCAAACCATCATTTAATCACCCTGACGGGTGCCACGCATAACATGCTGGACCACGAAAAACAAATTTAAAAGTTAGAATTCCTCAAGCATCATGTGCTATAATGATACAATCATTATATGTTCAACTGGATGGGGTAAGCATTTATGCAAACATTGCCTCAAAATGATCTAGAATGATCTAGATGGCTGGCTGGGGAATTCTGGGAATTGAAGTTCACAGGTCTTAAAGTTGCCGAGGTTGGACATCCCTGATTTAGAGCCTGGGAAATAGAGGATGGGTTTGTGGAAGGAGATCAGAGGTGGGCCGTCTGCTGAGCCCCCAATCCCTCTTCCTTCCACGATTGCCCAGGAATCACGGGCTACCTTATCTCCAGAAGGTACACAGGTAATCCTCGACTTACGACCATTTGTTGAGCAATCATTTGAAGTTACGACGATGCTGAAAAAACTGACTTCCGACTGTTCCTTGCACTTATGACCGTCACAGCATACCTGCAGCCATGCAGTTGCCATCTGGGTGCTTGGCAACTGGCTTGCACTTATGACAGTTGTAGCATTCTGCAGTCATGTGACCGCCACTTGGGATCTTCCCAGCAGACTTCTAAATAGCAAAGTCAGTGGAGAAGCCAGCAGGGAAGGCCACAGGTCAGGTCATATGATGTCTTGCTTAAACGACCATAGTGATTCACTTAATGACCTTGGCAGAAAAGATTAAAAAAAAATATCAGGTGTGGTCATGTAGCGTTTCAGTTAACATTAACATTCATTTGGCATGGCTTAATGACAAATTTTCTTGTCCCAATTGTGGTCGTAAGTCGAAGATTACCTGTAGACACAGTTTTAACTATTTGATTGCAGCAATGTGCTCTGGATGGGCTGCCTTTGAAGAACACCCAGAAGTTGATTGATTGATTGATTGATTGATTGATTTTATTTTATTTTATTATTTTATTTTATTTTTTATTTTATTTTATTTTATTTTATTTTATTTTATTTTATTTTATTTTATTTTATTTTATTTTATTATTTACATTTCTATGCCGCCCAACTCCCAACATTCTTATGTGGCTCACATAAGAAAGAAACATAAATAACAAGATTAAAAGATAAAATTACAGTTAAAAATACAATATAAAATTACATGCTGGTGCAGACACAGTTACCCATCTGCATTAGTGTTATCCTTACCTGTTCCATAGACATTGCATAGGCCAGTGATGGCGAACCTATGGCACGGGTGCCACAGGTGGCATGCAGAGCCATATCTGCCGACACGCGAGCCGTTGCCCTAGCTCAGCTCCAGCGCGCATGTGCATGCCCACCAGGTGATTTTTGGCTCACGCAGAGGCTCTGGGAGGGCGATTTCGGCCTCCGGAGGGCCTCCGGGGTGGCAGGGGGAGCGTTTTCGCCCTCCCCAAGCTCCAAGAAAGCGTCTGGAGCCTGGGGAGGGCAAAAAAAAGGGCCTACCGGGCCCACTGGAAGTCGGGAAATGGGGGAGTGGGGGGGGGTCGCGCACGCATGCGCAGGGGGGTAGGACGAGTGGGGGGCTTTGAATTATGGGTGTGGGCACGCACGCGTGTGCGATAGCATGTGCGCGCACTATTTCGGCACCCGAGGAAAAAAAGGTTCGCCATCACTGGCATAGGCTTTTGACAGGCTAGTGAGTACAGGGGTCTCCAACCTTGGCAACTTTAAGATTTGTGGACTTCAACTCCCAGAATTCCTCAGCCAGCTTTGTCCACAAGTCTTAAAGTTGCCAAGGTTGGAGACCCCTGAAATTTTAAAGTACATATAGTCCTCGACTTACAGCAGTTCATTTAGTGATTGTTCAAAGTTACAACAGTACTGAAAAAAGTGACATATGGCCGTTTTTCAGACTTATGACCATTGCAGCATCCCCATGGTCACATGATCAAAATTCAGCTGTTTGACAACTGACTGATATTTATGACGGTTGCAGTTTCCTAGGGTCCTGTGATCCCCTTTTGCGACCTTCTGACAAGCAAAGTCCATGGGGAAGCCAGATTCACTTAACAGCTGTGCTACTAACATAACAACTGCAGTAATTCACTTAACAAATGTGGCAAGAAAGATTGTAAAATGGGACAAAACTTACTTAACAAATGTCTCACTTAACAACAGAAATTTTGGGCTCAATTGTGGTCGTAAGTTGAGGGCTACCTGTACTGATTTTAAACTACAAATGGCTCAGTACTGAGATACGTCTAGGACTACCTCCATGGCATAGAACCAACCTACCTGGTGTGTTGGTCACAAATTGAGAATTTGAGATTCTCCCCTTCTCGAGTGATATGGACGGGACAAAAAAAATTCAGAGTTTTTTATTTGATGCTCCGTCACCATGGAACAGTTTTATCCCTGGAGAAGCACAACTAGTACCCTCCTGTTAAAAATTCAAAGCAGAGCTTTTCTGTAGAGCCCTTAGTAGCATTAATTAATTTGCAATTTTTAAGGATTGGATGTGATCAATCAATACAAATGCTGAGACGGTTTATGTAATTGTGTTACCGATTTTCATTGTTTGAATGGATGTTGTCCAATTTTGTGAACCCCCGCAATCCAAGGAGAATCAGCAGTATATAAATACTGTAAATAAGCAAGTGCTTCTAGTTCTTTGAACATTTGTGAGCACAAGGCCCAACCTGAAGCCACCCTACAATTCTTTTACAAGCTCCAACTGAATCATGAATTTTGAAGTTGAAAGGGACCGAATAGATCAGTGATGGCGAACCTTTTTTTCCTCGTGTGCCAAAAGTGCATGCGCGCATGCTATTGCACATGTGTGAGTGCCCACACCCATAATTCACTGCCTGGGGAGGGCAAAAACGGCCTCCCCCGGAGGCCCACTGGTGGCCGGAAATGGCCCGTTTCCCAACTTCTGGTGGGCCCGGTAGACCCATTTGTCGCCCTCCCCAGGCTCCAGAGGCTTCCCTGGAGCCTAGGAAGGGCAAAAACGCCCTCCCCCGGAGGCCCTCCGGAAGCCAAAAATGCCCTTCCAGAGCCTCCATGCGAGCCAAAAATCAGCTGGCCGGCGCGCACATGTGCGCTGGAGCTGAGCTAGACAACAGCTTGCGTGCCGGCAAATATGGCTCCACGTGCCACCTGTGGCACTCGTGCCATAGGTTCGCCATCACTGGAATAGATCTTCAGTGCTGGTATATTGGGGGGCGAGGCGAATGTTCCAAAATATTCAAGATGGTGGTTGTGCCTAACTGATTGAAGTCCCTCCCCATTTATGTACTGTATGTGACACACATAAAAAGGGTTGGCACTTCCATTGTAAAATCACACATCATCATGGCTTTTTGGAGACACATTCTGATTAGATTTGGATTTGGATTTGATTTGGTCCATGTGGGCACCCATTTCCAATACATGACTGTGACACTGTGGGGTTTGTCTAACACAGGGGTCCCCAAACTTGGCAACTTTAAGACTTGTGGACTTCAACTCCCAGAATTCTCCAGCCGGCTGGAGAATTCTGGGAGTTGAAGTCCACAAGTCTTAAAGTTGCCAAGTTTGAAGACCTCTGGCCTAACATTAAATCAGGCCCTCCTGTAACTTACTCCATTACTGTATCCCACATCCTCCAGTATGAAATGAGAGACTGTAGGTGTTAAGCCGGAAGCTGGCTTGCTGGAAGGAAGATGCAGGAAGGCAGCTTGTATAAAATTGCTGTTTATTCACACAAAGCAGTTCGACAGAAAAACACACAGAATAGAGCTGACAGCTTCCTCTTTATAAGGAGGCTGCCAGGGAGGAACCAATGAGAGCCAACCAATCAGCCAATCAGCCGGCATGATTTCAAGCCAAGGATTCAACAGTAGGCTTGACCTTCTTCTTGTGAAAAGTGTGCCTGACACTTGGTCATCTTTCCTCAAAGCTAAACACCTTGGCCCTGAATTGGTCCCCGTAGGCCGTAGACTTCTAGTCCCCTTCAACAGGAGAAAGAGGAGACGGAAGTTGAAGGCACTATTATAGTCTCGCCCTTCGGAGTTGGCAACCTGGGATTATATTCTGCTTGCAAAGATTGGGGAGTACACCCTGATTGGCATTCCTTCCTGCCATGGTGCAAGGATCACAGCACAGCTGGCTGACATGTGGATGTTAAAGCTGAACTTGCTCTTTGTCCAACAGGAGCGTGTATGGCAAAGTGGACTCCAGAGAACGCCCTGAGCAGGCTACAGGCTGAACTGGAGAACGTAGAGGCCAAAGTGGAGGTGAGTCATGAGGAACAAGCTAGGCTGGCTTCTCCTAGCTTGCCAGAAGTCCTCTTTTTTTATATGTAAAAGGAATAAACTCTTTCTCTGAATCTTCTTCCTACATAGAGATAGGAGCAAAGTGACTCCAGGCCACCTTTCTCCAGGCCATCCCATCAAAGGTCAGCTTCCCAAACTTGTTCCAGCCTGTGCCTGGAAAGGCAGAGGTGTGACAGACAAGGAAGGTCTCTAAGCTTGAGAAGGGGGTCTTTTTGTTACTTGAACGTTGGGCTTCAAAGGAGGTGCAGTGATAAGGCTTTTCCAAGCTGCATCTCTCAAGAATTGGCTTGTGGCCAGTATGGAGCTTTGAACAGCCTTTTAGCTCTCACAAACTTATCTGTCTGGCTATAGTTGCAAACACACAACACACTGAACTGGGGCAATGAGAGATCTAATGACTGCATTCCCAGAACTTATCAAACTTGTGTAGGGTTAACTTTAGGGATTTTTCTTTTTACTTATTTATTTATTTATTTATTAGTGACATTTATATACCGCCTCACAGTGCAAGCACTCTCTAAGCGGTTTATGTTAGATAGTGGATTCAGCACAGGAGACCGACTTTGACAAACAGCTCTTTATTGCAATAGATGTACAACCAGCAAAGCACGTTCAGAGAGGGCTCCTATTTATAGGAGCTGACCGTAACAATTGTAACTAAACCATTTTGAAATAACCAATGAGGATCCAGCATGTTCCCTTCAGTATTGCTGGACCTGAGTGAAAACCTCCAGCTCTGATCAGAACATAACAGTTTACATCAGTAAGCAATGTATATTTATATTGCCCCCAACAATCTGGGTCCTCATTTTACCTACCTCGGAAGGATGGAAGGCTGAGTCAACCTGGAGCCGGTGAGATTTGAACCGCTGACCTGCGGATCACAGTCAGCTGAAGTGGCCTGCAATACCCCACTCTAACCACTGCGCCACCTTGGCTCTTTATCTGTTAGCCGAGCACTCCGAGCTGTTTGATTAGTTTCGGTTCAAATGTATTGTGCAATTTTAAAAAAAATGGGTTGAGTAACCAGGTTCAATGTGTTGTGAGAAGCCTTCCTTTATGTTATTACTATTATCGTATCAACAACAAATATCAAATTAAACATGTTGGACTGTTTCAGTGGTACTCAAGCTATGGAACGTCGTCCCCTCCTTGGGAGAGAGAGCAAGACACTTGGAGTGGAGGTGAGGCATGATGTTGTAGGGACATATAGGTTCCCTACAGCATTTATATATTTAAAAAGCCTCCTTCGCATCAAGCTCAAATCTGGGGACACCATGGATGCCACCCAGGCTCACCATTTGCCTGCTTCAAGGATTGTTATTCCCCAACTTTTCTGTCTTGTCTAAGCTCTGGAATTCCAGGAGGTCTCTCATCCAAGTGTTAACAAAGGCTGATGCTGGGGTTGGACTAGAATAGGGGTCTCCAACCTTGGCAACTTTAAGACTTGTGGACTCCAACTCCCAGAATTCCTCAGCCAGCAAAGCTGGCTGAGGAACTCTGGGAATTGAAGTCCACAAGTCTTAAAGTTGTCAAGGTTGGAGACCCCTGGACTAGAAGACCTCCGAGGCTCCTTCCAACTCTATGATTCTATGCTCTACTCCAGTGGTTCTCAACTTTCCTAGTGCCGTGACCCGCCCCCGCGACCCCGCCATGACCCACCCCGCCGCCGCAATCCCTGCCCCGCCGCCGCCATTTGGGTTTTTACCCTCTGCGCATGTGAAAAGCGTTCTGTGCATGCGCAGAGGGTAAAGGAACCCAAATGGCGGAGTCCGGGCGAAGTCTCCCGAGCCCTGTGAAAGGGTTGTTCGACCTCCAAAGGGGTCGCGACCCCCAGGTTGAGAACAGCTGCTCTACTCTATGTTCTGTGTTCTAACTTAACTTTCCAGATCAGTCAAAGTTAGCTGAGTGCTGCCATCTGCTGATAGCCAGAGTTTTAGAGTCTCTCCTGGTAGGAGAGCTGGTAGCACAGCTTTAGTACTGCGGCCACCCCAGCTGCTCTTCTTATAATGAGCTTGCAATGAAACAAAGAACGCTGTACAAGGAGTCCTCTACTTGTGACCGTTCATTTAGCAACCCTTCAAATTTATGAACGGTGCTCAGAAAGGTGACTGGACTTTTCTCTTACGACTGTCACAGTGTCCATGCGGTCATACAATCACAATACGGATGCTTGGCAACCCACTCGCACTTATGACACACGACCGCCTTTTGTGACCTTCCCAGATTGGCTTCTGGCGAGCAAAGGAACTGGGGAAGCCAGCAAATCGCAGTCACATGATGTCCCACTTATTGACTGGAGGTGATTTGCTTAAAGACTGTGGCAAAAAAGGTTGTAAAATTGGATGCAATCACCTGGTGCCTGCCTTAACGAACCCACGGCTTAACAATTAATGTTCTGGTCTTTATTGTGGCCGCAGGTCAAGGATTACCTGTAGAACTTTTCCACTAAGAGATGGCCGAAAATGCCATTTTCCAAATGCCATTGTTGGATTAGCAGTCTAAGCCAGTGGTCTCCAACCTTGGCAACTTTAAGACTTGTGGACTTCAACTCCCAGAGTTCCTCAGCCAGCATAGCTGGCTGAGGAACTCTGGGAGTTGAAGTCCACAAGTCTTAAAGTTGCCAAGGTTGGAGACCACTAAGCCATTGATATTGTGTACCTGGCTGTTAAATGTCTGTGCATTGTGTGTCTATGGACACACATGTGTTCGTAGGGGATTTTGCATCTTGGCTTGCAAAAGAATATGGTCAAGGGGCTAAGAAAATAGAGGGAACCCAGATGCCAATTGTGCTTGTTAAGTTTTGTGCTGATTTGAATGGCTTGGAAAGAACTTGTTTCCATTCTTAAATGAGCTAAGCAGTGTGGGGCTTTTCCAACTGTTTTGGACTCCAGCTTCCATCAGCACCCATTGGCATAACAATGTTCCAGGAATTGTAGTGCAGGACAACTGAAGGAAATTGGGTTATCTGTCCCAGGTGTCATTCTCCTCCATCTATTCCTTTGGGAAATCATGAATGTAGCCTTGGAGTTTGCAGCTTCCCTTAATCACCTTTTGAGCCAATACATTAGCAATTCCCTATAAGATTGTGCCAGGAGTTGCAGTCGCACAGTGCAATGAACTTGATTTTTGAATTAACCCATGTTCTGGATTTGCACAAAACATTAAACTGTGATAGCATTGTAGAGGGTCTTGAAGACCTGGCTCTTTCTCCTAGAGTTTGGCCTAGGGCAGAGGTGGGAACAATGGCGCCTTTATGACTTGTGGACTTCAACTCCCATGGAGGGTGCCATGGCTGGCTCAGGAATTCTGGGAGTTGAAGTCCACAAGTCATAAAAGGGCCATCGTTCCCCCCCCCCAACCTGGACTAGGGTGATTGGACCCCTTGTGAGTTTGATATTGGCCAGATTTACCATCTTCTTCTTTATTGGTTTTCACTGGTTTGTTTTTTGACTGCTATTATATTTTATTCTTTTTATTCTATTGTGAACTCTCCAAGTCACTTGAAGTTAGGAATGACCTAAATAAAATTAGTTTAATTAATTTAAACAATAAACTAACTAAATAAGCTGGATTCACACAGCAACCTAAAAACTAAGGTCAGTGATTAAACTTAGTATGTTGTATAAATACATGTACCAGGTTTTCATGTGGTGGCTTTCTAGATTTATACCCCATCTGTCAGCCTTCTCAGGTAGTCCAGAGAAGGACTACAAGTCTGAAAGTACAACTCTCCCACCGTTTCTTTTTCCAAACTGATAAGTTAGGGAAGTTCCCTTTTGAGGTTCTTTCTTTGCCTGTTATGCAGCTGCAGGCTCTCCCACCACTTACCTAATTGTTCCCTAAGCAGCATATCTTTCCCTCCACCTATCTCCCAGAGACCATTCTCACCAGGGATGGGTTCAGGGGTGGGTTCCACTTACCTTCACCACCGGTTCGCATCGCGACGTTTCACGTGCCCCCCCCCCGTACATTTTCACTTCCGCACATGCTCAGTAGCAGGATTCAACCCGAAACATAGCTGAGGAGCTCATCAGCTGGGCTTCGGGCGAACAAATAAAGGTCAGTATTAACCTGCGGGCGGGCGGGAAGGCTCTTTTTCAAGCCCTGGAAGAGGAGAAGCCATCCAAACACGGAAAAATTCACCAAAAATTCCCAAAAAAAGATGGCGGCGCCCACGGACCGGCACCGACAGAACCGGGTCAGTGATGTCAATGTAACATCACCAGCAGGTCACTACCTTTATCACTACCGGTTCGGGTGACCTTCCCTACTGGTTCACATCGGGGAAATGACCCTCTGCGCATGCACAGAAGCCTTTGCGCATGCTCAGAGGGTTCTTTGCCAGCCACTTTCGAGGAGTGATGACTGGAGGACCGGTTCGGGGACATGACCAGCTGGCCATCACTCCCAGTTCGGCGAGTGGGGGCAAATTTCCACCACCAGTTCGGGCAAACGAGTCCGAACCGGCGGCAACCCACCACTGATTCTCACATACCATTGCATCACCTGTCCTCTGCAGGCTTATTACACTCCCTTCTCCAATTTCTCCCACAATAAAAACTTTATCAGCGCTGGGAGTGACTGACCCAAAGTTATCCACTGAGCTTCCATGGCTATGGATCGACCTGAACCTGAATCTTCTGGGTCTTTATCCAACACTCTTAGTCATTAATCAACAGTCTTAACCATTGTATATATTGGCTGTCTTTATTGGATTACTTAAAAATACAACCAGGGAGATGGAGGAAGAGAGAGAATCTAGTCTATATAAACAAGCTATGTGAGACTACGTTTCTAAACAATGGGCCCAAAATTTAATTTGTTCTGTTTACTAAACATTGTAATACATTTTCAGCAAAACTGAGCCAACAAGAGATTTAGAAAGCTCCCAGAAATAGCAGAAATAAGTTTGGAATTTCTTTCTATAATCACAGCAAGTACAAAAGGAATAGGGAATGCCCTGTATACAAACTGAGGGGGGGGGGGGGTCCATTTCAGGTGTCTATGAAGAGTCTGATGGAATGTAAGCAAAATGCTATAGGAAAGAACACAATCCCTCCCTTGCTATTCCTACACTCATTTCTGCCTGTAAATTCACTGTACCATCCCTAGTGTTACAGAGCCCATTTGGAATATTGTGTCCAGTTCTGGAGACCTCACTTAAGAAAAAGATATTGATAAGATTGAGTGAGTCTAGAGATGGGCAAGAAAAAATGGCAAGATCTGAGGGACAAAACATATCAGAAGAGATTGGGGAAACTGAATATGTATGGCTTGGAGGACAGACGGGAAAGGCGGGGACATGATTGAAACCTTTCAATATATCCAGGGTATGAATAAAGTTCTAGAAGGCAGTATTTTCAATATTGAAGCAAAAAAATCAAGAACAAAGGGACATAACCTCAAATTGACATGAGGGAAGTTCAAAAGTAATGATAGAAAATATTACTTCACAAAAAGAGGAGTGGAAGCTGGGAATTAACTCCCAGCCGAAGTAGTCGGTCAGTCATCAGTAACTGAGTTTAAACATGGTTGGGATAAATATATGTCCATCATCCGACAAAAATTAAAATAGATAAATAAACAAGCCTAGTAAAAAAAACTCAAAGGTCAGACTTGGTAGACCACTAGATCTTTTTCTGCTGTCAGTTTTCTATGTTTCTATGCTAAGTAAAGATTAAATTCCCACTTTTGTAAGTGGAAACGGGGACGAGCACCATGTCGGTCTATGGCTCAGCAGAAAAACCCACCGGGAAATGCTGACTGTTGAAATTTGCTTGGAACACCAACTATCCAAAATGGCCGTTTCATCCTCCTTTCTTTGTCCACAGGAACAAATGGAGCAGTTCCTATGTTGGGATCTCCCCATTGAGAGCTTTGTGGAGTCTTTCCAGCACAGCCGCATGCTCTCCCATCTTCGTCGCACTCAGCTGGAGAAGTTGCAGGAGATCCTGAAGGTGGAGAAGGCAAAAACTCCTGAAAAGCCAAGCCCGAGCTGTGAAGAGGAACAGCCTGCAGTCTCCCCAGCACTTCCAACTCCTCCTCCACCTTCGGCTCAAGCGGCCCCGGCTCAGAATAACGGGCCACCTCCTAAGGTCTTCCAGCTCCGCTTGGCACCGGCGTTCTTGATCCCATCAGAGGCTGTGCTCCCCATCCCCATGACAGCAGCCCCTCAGAAGTGCTGCCTCCCCACTCTGGCCACCTCGCACTCCACCACTAACTTTGTGAGCTCTCCCTTGAGTCTGATTGGGCACATCCATTTGCCCCAGGCACACCTGCCTCACCAGCAGAAGAAGAAAGAGCCACCGCATCGGTAGCTGCCACAGCACCAACGGGACATTTTGACCAGAGCCTCTGACACCAGCTACGATGGGCCAGAGTCTGAGGTGTGATGCCAGCCTGCCAAGAACTCCACCTTCCCAGACTTGGTGGGAGTTAGGGGTGGCAGAGAGCTGGCTCCCTTTTCTCTCTGGCTGCCAAAATAATTTAGATTCCATCTCCACTCTTCCCCCCTCACCATCCCCCACCATCCTAGGCAGTTTGGCTGGCTGGGTTGATCCAGTGTTACTATATGTATAGGTGGCCAAGACCGCTGGGAGTTGTGCTCCGCCTCCCCCCTTCCCCACTTGAGAAATAAGGAAAGTTATGTCGCTTCTTCCCCCCTTCTTTTTCGGGAGCCTGAATTCACCATCATGCACTCATTACGCCTATCTCTCGAGTTAGGTGGGGGAAAAAAACCTCTTGCAAACTGCTTGTTGCTTTTTGGGATGCTGGGTGTGATCAATTTCAGGCAGGGCTATCTCTAACCCCCTCCAGGCAGTCGGCCGGCTGATCTTCTCTGTCGCACAAGGGACTCCATTTCAGTAGCAAGTAGGAAGAGAACACACATGGCGGGGGATGCGGGGTGGGGGTGGGGGTAGGGAACAGAGCACAGCACATTTCCAGGGGTGGAGAAAGGAAGGGTAGGCCAACTGCTTGGAGGGGGCAGTTTTTGGAACTAAATTGCCCCCCTTCCTATTCATTTTTTCTACTGGGGCAGGGGGGTGTCTGCAGATGAAGTGGGGAGGGGTCTATTGATGTGATGGGGGGGTTGAGGTTGCAAAGCACAGGGTAGAACATTTTAGCCCAAAGTTTATGCCACGGCTAGAGAATGGGTTAGTACCAGCATAGGCACACGGTCTCAACAGGGTATGCATAAACGGGAGAGATGAGGCAGCCCCACAATGCTCTATGGGGAACATGCCTCTGCAGGATGGGTGGGGGAGGGAGCAAGGAAATATTTTCAAGCAAACTTTTCTCTTGATTCGATGTGCTTGCTAAAAACAAAAAACAAAAAACACCTGAAGGATGAAATTCTGGAGACAGCAGGGAGGGAGATTTGAACTGGAAAAAAAAAATAAGGTTCTCCTAATATTAATCCCTTCCCCTCAAGCAATTATAGGTGTGATTGGACTTAGAGGGTACAATGCAGGGGACGTTAGCCATGCCAAGATCCTGTTGGAAGTGAAGGCAGAATAAACGGAACGTGGCTAGGAGTGCCGTTTGCTCCATAGCCAGTCTACAGCAAAACTCTCCTTGATTAGAATGTAAAATGGATTACTTTTTTATATTTGCCTCTGTGGAGGCTGCCCACAGTATCTCTGAGTGAGTCACTGCTTTGGCTTTTCCTCTCTGCAGTAGCCTTCCAGGTTGTGGATAATACAGTACTGTGATTATTTCCCTGCTCAGGGATATAAGGGTGCATTTGGCCATTCCCAATGGACAGCCCCTGGCTCTCTGACCACCTCAGAGCTGGCCAGAAAACAAATTGCCCTCTTCAGCCTGAGGTCAAGGTTGTTTGTAACACTTTTCTACAAAACTGAATTCAAAAAAAAAAAAAATCAAAATACCCAAGCCTTGAAATGTCACTTTCAAATATCAAAAAAGTTCTTCACTTTTCGCTTCTGTGCAATGAGATTTTATTTCAGCTCCAGCAAGGCTGAGTGTGTGAAGACCCATAGTAGGACACCCATTTAGAGAAGGGCAGCTGAGCTAGCATGGGGTTGTGGCAGCCAACTGGGCCCTTCCCATTAGAGCAGGGTTTCCCAAACTTTAAGACGTGCGGACTTCAACTTCCAGAATTCCCCAGCCAGCCATGCTGCAGCCATGCTGTCTGGGGAATTCTGGGAGTTGAAGTCCGCACGTCTTAAAAGTTGCCAGGGTTGGGAAACACTGCAGTTAGAGAAAGGCACTTGGGGTGGCTTGTGATTAGAAAGTGTGAAAGCCGGATCAGTAGACAGATTGCCCAGGCTCACCAAGTGAGGAATGGCTACTTCCTGCCTCAGTGGGTAATGATGCCCTGCAACTGAACCCACCGCAGCTGGTTTGGGAGGCTGGGGGGGGGGGAGGGAGTGAAAATTGTACCAGGAAGGACCCATTGGGCATCTTTTCAAATCCTGGGTTGCAAAACCAAGCCCTTAATCTTTGTACTAAAAGATTAGGAGGCAGGAAGTTCTGTTGCAATGGGGGAAGCGCCTTTAGAAAAGTTGCTGCCACCATTTCCAGTTGTGGGGTTTCAGTGTTCAGACTTAATTTTTCTAAAACAAGAGGGGGGGGGAAAGAACAGCGACGGGGGTGAAATCTAAATAAGTTATCTTATTTTTCCTGCCACCAAATAACAGGGCACTTCCCAACTCACAAAGGTGCTGCTGAAGTCATCGTGGGAACTTAATAGCAGTCTTCATGGGAACTGGAGCACAGGGTGGATTGTGGAGTTATAAGAAGGGCAAGGAAAATTATAACAATGAAGGAAAGAATCTCTGCTACTGGTATGAGATGCTGCCAGAACTGAAACCCTATCCTATTCTCACCCCGATTAGACTTGGAGGGTGGTCTCCTAATGTAAACGATCCCCAGTTCCACTCTAGTCTTTTATATTTCCTCCATTAGATTCACCAGCCAGTCAGTACAATAACATATTGTCTTCAGGCAAGGACCAGCTACAAAACCCAGACAGCAGGGTGAACAAAGAGTAAAGCGCGCAGGGTGGGTGGGTTGGTATGTGAGGCAATGCCATGTAATGCAATCCATTTGTGAGAATTCCCCCACACCTTCCTGTCTCTTCAGAGGTAAGATGCTGGACAGCTAAAATAAAACATTGCACCAACTCGGTCTGAAATTTCAAACTCCAAAATTCAGTTTAGAAAAGAACTCCATTTCCAAACTCCGGGTTTAATATAAAAAGTACCTTTTGCCAGAAAACGTGAGCCAAATTTTTGTTTGAAGTATTCATTGGCCAAGTTTTAACATTTCACAGGCAGTTTTTTTCCTTGTATCCTTTAAGTCCAGCAGCATCTATAATTCATGTGGATGGGTCACACTCAAGGCCCAATGTATCTAGTCTGGCATTTTCTTTGTAACAGTCGCAGCCAATCGGAAGGCTCGGGAAAGCCTATGAATGGAGCATCTTTCAGTAGTTTGCTCCCAGCAACTATTTCTTAAAGGTATACTGCCTCTGAAATCAGAAGATCTGCTTTATGCTCTCATGTCTTACAGCCAATGTTAAGACGCCTCATTCATGAATTTGCTTCCATTGTTTAATTACAAAAAAAACAGAAAGAAAGAATAGAGGAAGAGGGCATTACATTAGGAGAATATTTGTGCCAGCGTTTACAAGGATGTTTGAGTTTCCAACATTTGCTTGAAAATTTCCACTCAAATCTATTTCAGCTCCCAAGAAAAAGGGAACAAGAGAAGGCCATTTCTCAAGTATATGTTCATTCATTTAAATGCATGCAAATTTAAAGTCACTAGTTTTCTAGCATTGATGCTGAATTGTTTTTATTTTTGATGGCTAGGTTCAAAAACAAAATAGCCTGCTGTGATAACCTGGTTTGGCCCTTGCAGGTGCCCAGATCCTGGTTTTCTTCGGTGGGAAGCAGGAGTGGGTTCTCACTGACCAAAAGAGCAAACCGGTCCTACCATCGAAAACAATCCTCAGTATCTCAAACAAGCCTAGAGGCCACAACACACTCTTGGAATGTAAATCTGCTCCTTCAATTTTACCACAAGATGGAAGGGACAGGAGGGGAGGAGGGGCCATTTCCAGTCTCCTCTACCTCTCGGACTTCACTGGATCCCCTCCCTCAATGACGTAATGCACAAGCCGGAACTGGTTCTTCTTTTTTTTTTTTTCCTTTGGGGACTTTGCTGCAAAACTTTATACATGTGTGAAAGGGGGTGGTGGTGTCTTTCCCAGGGGTCATCCGATTCTGGCAGTGCCCCCAGCAGCTTCAAGGTAGACCTCATGCTGTCTTCGTGAACGTTTTTTTCCATGTAATGTTTTTTGGAAACATAAGTGTGGAAACATAAATGTGGAATTATATATATATATATATATATATATATATATATATATATATATATATATATATATATATATATATATATATATATATATATATATATATATATAATATTATTTGGAATAAATTTAAATACTACATTTCTGTATGCAGCGTTTTCAAAGCTTGTTATTCTGTATGTGGGAAAGGCACCTCGGAGGGCCATGGTTTTCGCAGGAAGGCAGAATATGTGTTGCTTTTGACTTTATGTTGGGGGTCCCTCATAAAGGAATTTCCAAGACGTCTCCCACCACACTTGCTGTGGTTAAATATTGTGATAGGCCCAAAATAATCATATTAGGCTTTAAGATTATGCTGGTTCCCAAAACATGCTGAATTACCAACCACTTGATGCTATTTTACTAGCGTCTAGCATTTTATGCCAATTCAGAAAGTTACTATGTTTACCAGTATGGTTGCACATTCAGAGCCATCACATATTCATTCTGGAAATATGCATGCCAGTCTGCGGGCAGCCTTTGCCAGCTTTGTTTGAAAGCATAACATGACTTGGCTTTTCCTTATTACGTATTGTCCTCTCCTACTACTAGGCACCGTGTAGCCGAGTCGCAAAAACTTCCCTCAGAAAAATGAATTATTCGTTATCTAGCAGCTCGGATATAAATGTCTTTATAAAGCTGAAGTGAAGGGCTTCTGGATAAGTGTCAATTTGTTCCCTAAATCAGTGTCTCTTAATCTTGGCACATTTACAATGTGTGACTTCAACTCCCAGGAGACCCCAGTAGTAATTCTCACTGGGGAATTTTGGGAGTTGAAGTCCACACGTCTTAAATTTGCCTAAGTTGAGAAATACTGGGGAGATTATCTGTTTGAGCATAGCCTCCAGAGAAAAGAAGGGCCCAATTTAAAAGCTGTAGCAGTGCCCTCTGCTGATCCTATGAAAATCCAGCTGAGAGTTCCACAGGTGCCCGGCAGGAGGCTACAGGAGAGGTTTCATTCCAAGAGATTTAAGACCCAACAGAATCCCCTGGGAGGCAGCACAATCTTCTGGCTATTGCTGCAAATTAAGATTTGGCCAGAGCACCAGGTCAGCTGAAGGGGGAAAGTAGGAGGGAATGGACCCTGATTGAATAAAAAGTATTGCTTGCGCCCTGAAGCACATTGAATTTGGCTGCTTCTCCGGGGTCTTGAACGGAAGTAAATAAGCATTATGACTTGGACTACATCAACACTAATGACTGGATTTGTGTAAGAGCTCAATTTCATGCAAGATCCATTAAAAAGAGTAGATACCTTATTCATGTTCTAAATAAAACAACTTATGATATCAATAGATTGGTCTAGATAAGTTACCAATTGGCAGCTGCCATGTATAGTAGGGAGTCAGTGATAATTGACTTATCTCTAGAAGATTGCTTTAAAGCTTCTTGAGAAAAATGTGAGCAAAACAATTAGGAACAAATAATTGCAGTGACATGCTTATTCTTATTAATTGCTGCTATTAATACAACATTATTATTTATAGCCTTAGACCCCTGCAATTGACAAGTACAAAACTATTTTAACAAAACCTGTACTTCCCCACAGCCCTGAAATGAATAAATAATTCTAATAAGAAAGAACAGTATAAAAAATAGTATGTTTATCTCTTTATCACCTTGGTATCTGTTGTTTTAAACTGACTGCAAACTGGATTTAATCCTAGAGATCCAGCTAGAATTCTCGTTCGGCAGAAGTCAGTGAATGAGCATGCCAATGTCTTCCTTAGTCTAACATATCCTGCAGGGTCGTTGTGTAGGTGAATTGGGATCACTGAATTCTATGCCAGAGAGATAAGATAAAAGTAGAATTGGCTTCAGTTCCTGAGTCATAGATACACACACACTAAGGAAAGCATTTTAGTACAGCATGCCACTATTGATCCCAATGGGCATGAGTAAGAAACACTAATGAATCTCCTCTCAACTCAACTGTGTTGGGTTTCAAGACATAGTTTTCTTGTCTTTTTCTAGAAATCCAGTATCAGGTAGAACTTTGTAATAGTTAACTTCTCAGGTGTGTTTAAGGATCTGAGAAAACAAAGGAAGAGAAAGGCCCTGGGATTAAAATCCAGCGAGACAGGATTTTATCAGGAGGAATAAAAAGTGCATTGAAGAGTCTTGGTGGTGAACAGGGAAAGTAGCAATAGCAATAGCACTTAGACTTATATACCGCTTCATAGTGCTTTACAGCTCTCTCTAAGCAGTTTACAGAGTTCAGCATATTGCCCCCAACAATCTGGGTCCTCATTTTACCGACCTCGGAAGGATGGAAGGCTGAGTCAACCTTGAGCCGGTGAGATTTGAACAGCTGAACTACTGAACTGCAGTGCTGCATTTTAACCACTGCGCCACCTCGGCTCTGTTGGGTCTTGCATTCTAATCAAGTAGATGGGTCTTGCATTCTAATCAAGCATACAATGACTGAATGAATAGATCCTGCTTGAGCTAAACATGGAGAAGACCCTGTGTTCGAATAGGGTTCACACAATACACTAAACTAATGTTTCTCAACCTTAAAGTTGTGTGGATGGGGAATCTCACCAGCTCAGAGTTGACTCAGCCTTCCATCCTTCCGAGATAGGTAAAATGAGGACCCAGATTTTTGGGGGCAATATAAATATACATTGCTTAATGGTGTAAACCGCTTAGAGTGCTTGCACTATGAGGCGGTATATAAGTCTCACTAATAAATAAATAAATTATGGGAGTTTAGGTCCACATGAGGTTGAGAAACACTGCACTAAAACAAAAGCAAATATTCCAAAGTAAGGACTTAGCACAATGTCTGAATCCAGTAATGATGCCATTGGGCACATGATATGAATTAAAGGCAAATTACATTATTCACCTGATTTGTTGGATGACATAATGGCCTACATGATGTCACTTGCTCCCCTTGCCTGTTCTGTGGACATCCATGTATTATTTTCCGTCTGATGCCATTTGATAGTTGCTACGAAATAAGACATGCCTAGAATTGGAAAATTGGGCTGCTCTGGCATTTATACTGTTTGGTTGCAATAGTATTTAATATCTCTGATGCTTATAAAAATAACTTGTCATGTATTGCTCAGGTTTTTTTTTTTTGCATCCTGTCTGCCATGTCGATCGTGGTATGGCATTAAAATGTTCACAAACATTTCAGATACTATTTGGGCAACGTAAAAAAAAGTCCAGAGATACTTTACAAGAAGAGTCCTCCACTCCTCTACTCGCAACAGAATACCTTATGCAACCAGACTTGAAATCCTGGGCTTAGAAAGCCTAGAACTACGTCGCCTTCGGCACAACCTAAGCATAGCTCATAAAATTATCTGCTACAACGTCCTCCCTGTCAACGACTACTTCAGCTTCAACCATAACAATACACGAGCACACAACAGATACAAACTCAAAGTGAACCGCTCCAAACTTGACTGTAGAAAATACGACTTTAGCAACAGAGTGGTAAATGCCTGGAACTCACTACCTGACATTGTGGTTTCGTCACCAAACCCCCAAAACTTTACCCTTAAGACTGTCCACTGTTGACCTCACCCGATTCCTAAGAGGTCAGTAAGGGGCGTGCATAAATGCACCAGCGTGCCTACCGTCCCTGTCCTAATGTTCCCTCTTATCAGTACTCATCTTATGTATATAAACAATGTTATCTCTATGTATATTACCAACACGTACTTGACAAAAATAAATAAAAATAAATAAATAACTGTTTAGTGAAGCTGTCATTGGTGCTCAACTAATATTTAAGTATAAACAAACCAACTGGATTGGATTTACAATTTAGACACCATTCCCCAGGTCTAACCCATATTGCTGTCACTAAGCTTAGTAAATCAAATCAAGTTATTAGAGTGGTAGGCCAGCATAAGGAGGATGGGACATAGTCAATTGAAAAGCATAGAAGATATATCAGATATAAAAAAATATTTATTTTATTTTATTTATTTACAGTATTTATTTTGTCAAGTACGTGTTGGTAATATACATAGATGTAACATTGTTTATATACATAAGATTGGTACTGAAAGATGGAACATTAGGACAGGGACGGTAGGCAGTAAAGTTTTGGGGGTTTGGTGACGAAACCACAATGTCAGGTAGTGAGTTCCAGGCATTTACCATTCTGTTGCTAAAGTAGTATTTTCTACAGTCAAGTTTGGAGCGGTTCACTTTGAGTTTGTATCTGTTGTGTGCTCGTGTATTGTTGTGGTTGAAGCTGAAGTAGTCGTTGACAGGGAGGACGTTGTAGCAGATAATTTTATGAGTTATGCTTAGGTCGTGCCGAAGGCGACGTAGTTCTAAGCTTTCTAAGCCCAGGATTTCAAGTCTGGTTGCGTAAGGTATTCTGTTGCGAGTAGAGGAGTGGAGGGCTCTTCTCGTAAAGTATTTCTGGACACTTTCTAATGTATTTATGTCAGATATGCAGTGTGGGTTCCAGACAGATGAATATGAAAAACTATAGATATTAAAGCAGAAAGTATACAGGCAATCCTTGACTTAACCACCGCAATGGAGAGCAGAATTTCCATTGCTGAATAAGGCAGTTGTTAAGTGAGTTGCACCCATTTTATGACCTTCTTTGCTATAGTTGTTAAATGAATCACTGCAGTACTTAAGTAACGCACATGGTTCTTGAGCAAAGCCAACTGTCCCCATTGACTTCGCTTGTGGGAAGCCAGCTGGGAAACTGCAATTGCCAATGGTGATCAGCCGACCCCGGGGGGCTATTTGCAACCATCATAAATACATGCAGGTTGCCAAGCACTCAAATTCTGATCATGTGACCATGGGGATAATGCAATGGTCATACATGTGCAAACTGGTCATAGATCATATTTTTCAGTGCTGGTGTAACTTTGGTCACTATATGAATGGTTGTAAGTTGAGGACTACCTATTCGTGAAAGTCTATGAGAAACTAAAAGAAATGGTAGGACTAAGCTTACTATGTTTTCAGAATGCATCTTCTAGATCAGCGGTGTCAAACTCACGCCCCGCGGGCTGAATGCATCATGTGCTGGCCCAGCCCCCGCCTGGTTTAGCGAAGGGGGAAAAACTCCTGATACGTCACGTGACGCCACCATGACGACACGAGTTTGACACCCCTGTTCTAGATCTTCACCAAATCTGATTAAGGATTTTTTTATTTTCTGTAGCCAGGAAGCAGTAACTGTACAAGGAGGTTTGAAGAAAGGGGGGGGGGGGGGGTTGGGGAAGATGATCTTCTAGAATCAGGAAAGGATAGTACAGTATTGAAAATGATAATGAGAAGCTAAGAAATATGATGTCCATCAAAGCAGTAGTCTGAGAACATTTGCCTTGAAGCAACTACCGTATTTTTCGGAGTATAAGACGCACCGGAGTATAAGACGCACCTTAGTTTTTGGGGAGGAAAATAGGGGAAAACAATCTGCCTACCAGGTATTCATCTGGCTAGCGTCCTTAGTCTGGTCAGCTTCAGCACATTATTTTATCCCCTGGTTAGGACTTTAAAAAACCTTCTTCTGAGAGAATAACAATGAAAGAACCTGCAAGCCAGTAAGAGCTGGGAAGATCGTTAGCACCTGGTTAGGGCTAGAAAAAAACATATTCGGAGCAAGTAGAGCAATGAAAAAAAAATCTGCAAAGACTTAGGGCTGGAAAAACATTCTTTGGAGAGAGTAACAATGAAAGAGCCTGCAAGCCGTAAGAGCTGGGAAGATAGTTAGCACCTGGTTAGGGCTAGAAAAAAACTTATTCGGAGCAGCTTCAGCACATTATTTTATCTCCTGGTTAGGACTTTAAAAAACCTTCTTCTGAGAGAATAACAATGAAAGAACCTGCAAGCCAGTAAGAGCTGGGAAGATCGTTAGCACTTAGTTAGGGCTGGAAAAAAAGCTTTGAAAAAGCTACATTCAGAGTATAAGACGCACCCAAATTTTCAGCCACTTTTAGGGAGGAAAAAGGTGCATCTTATACTCCGAAAAATACGGTAGTTTCCTAAGTAGATTCCCAGCCATTTTTGTTGTTGTTAGTTGCGAAGTCATGTCCGACCCATCGTGACCCCCATGGACAACGTTCCTCCAGGCCTTCCTGTCCTCTACCATCTTCTGGAGTCCATTGTGGGTGTTATATTTCTCTTTCCTTGGAGAGCCTAAACAACAGATTCCCTTTATATTGTCCTCAGAAAAGTCCTGTGGGTTGTGACTCAGAATGTGTGTCTGGCCAGAGTCACTCATGGTTGTGGGTAGACTTGAAAGTGGGTCTTGCTGGCCCAGCTCCAGTCCTTGAACACTCCACTCCAGTGGCTTTCCATTAGCCTCAGTTTTTCCTTGGTGGCCAGGAGCCAACACACAAGGGAGCTGATGCTTGCATTTTTAAGCTCAGTATTAATTCCACACAGGCTGGGATCAGTTGGAAGGACTTGGGCCAGCAGCTTGGAGCCCTCCAGGATAAATGGACAGGGAATGTTCAATCTCACAGAAATCTGCATTGCCAAAGGCTCATGCGCATAGAATGGGAGCAGCTGGCAGAGAGTTCCCTTGGCACGGCCAGCCATGCTGTTTAGGGGAAGCACCAGACAAAATATTGGCAAGGTGCTACAAGTCGGATAAACAGCGACATTTTTGAAAGCGGCGGGGGGGGAGTATTTTGAATATTGCTACTAATAAAACATAAAATGTGCATTTAATTAACAACCACTGGATATAACCACAAACCAACAGCAGCAGTAAGAAAACACAGATAAAGGCAGAAGCCATAGAGACCTTATTTCTTAAGAGTCCAAGTAATTTTAGGGAAGACTCTTAAAGGAGATCCATTCCACATTCAAGATTACTTTCCAGGCTGTGTTTCGCTTTGTTTGCTAGTAGAAAGAGGCGGCTTTATTTATTTATTTTTTATTCATTTACTGGGGCTTATAAACCACTCTAATCCAAAAGGACTCTGAGCTTCCCACTTTTACTATTGGTGATTCATGTACCAGGGAGTTTTTCATTAAAATACCTTTGAAACAAATTCACAACCTGGTTAAATAGCAATTCCTTCAAACTTCCTGAAAATTCCTTCCCTGAAAACCTGGCTTTGCTTTTAGGTCTGGGGTTAAGATGATTGGTGAGCCTGTTGGTTTGGTGTGTGTGTGTGTGTTATATTGTGTTATTCAGGACATGCACTTTTTTCTTTTGTTGTTGTTCATGACTTTTAATATGTAAGCTTCCCAAAATTGTTTAGAATAGGGTAACCTTTAAAATGGCAGGGAGGGAGGGAGGGAAGGAAAGAAGGAAGGAAGGAAGTGAAGAGTTGAGAGTCTTTTGGAGTACTAATGGTGTTTATGATACAGCTGGATTAAAACCTTCCAGATCTCTTACTTGCTGAGTTGCCATGCAGAAAAGGAAAATCCAAACCTGCAAAGACAGAATTACAAAGGGAATATGGAAAGTTCAATACAGTAAAAGATTAAATGACTTGAGTAAACAGTAACTTGCTAGCCATCAACAAATTAAGATAGAGAAGAAACAATGTTGATTTCGCAGTCAGGAAAAATACAGCAACGACGGTACTTGGATAAAATGCAGTCAGGGACCAAATAATATGAATTAGATTAAACACTATATTCAAGGGTTTTCCATAGTCTTGGTTTATGTTCCAACAACTGATGCAGACCAAAAGTAGGTTGATGAATTGTATGGTCAAGTTCAATTTTTAATTGACAGAATATGTAACATACAGAGCTTCCGGTAGGCGTTTGGAATGCCAAAGTTGGAAATAGTAAGGAGGAAAGCATACTGTATGGCCTAGGAAAGCAAAATGAAGTAGGAGTACAACTTACCAGTTTTTGCCAATCCAATTATTTTTTAATTCTTCAAGCCAAGCAGAGGGGAAGAACCCTGTCAACCACTTTCCACAATATAGTCTTGAGCAGAGGTCTTCAAACTTGGCAACTTTAAGACTTGTGGACTTCAACTCCCAGAATTCTCCAGCCAGCTATGCTATGCTGGCTGGAGAATTCTGGGAGTTGAAGTCCACAAGTCTTAAAGTTGCCAAGTTTGAGGTCCCCTGAGTATAGGTAGTCCTTGACTTACAACAGTTTGTTTAGTGACCATTCAAAATTACAACGGCACTGAAAAAAGTGACTTATAGCCATTTTCCACACTTATGACTGTTGCAGGATCCCCATGGTCACGTGATCAAAGAAAGTTCAGACGCTTGGCTACTGACTCATATTTATGACAGCTGCAGGATCCCAGGGTCGTGTGATCAGCTTTTGTGACCTTCTGACAAGTAAAGTCAATGGGGAAGCCAGATTCACTTAACAACCGGGTTACTAACTTAACAACTGCAGGGATTCATGTAACAAATGTGGCACGAAAGGTTATTAACTGGGGCAAAATCCACTTAATGTCTCATTTAGCAACATACATTTTGGGCTCAATTGTGGTGGTAAGTCAAGGACTACCTGTATATACTCAACTTTGCTAAGAAAATGATCAGGAATCACTTCAATGTGCTGAACTTTACCCATGGGGAACCAGAGGAACTGTGAAATGAATTCAAAGAAGTTGTTAAGGATGATTATGAAAAGAGAAAAAAATAGTCAAGGCTATGGTTTTCCCAGTTGCAATGAATGGCTGTGAAATTTGGGCCATAAGAAAGGCTGAGCGCCAAAGAATTGAGGCCTTTGAACTACGGTGCTGGAGAAGACTCCTGTGAGTCCCTTGGACTGCAAGGCGATCAAACCGGTCAGTCCTAGAGGAGATCAACCCTGACTGATCTTTAGAAGGCCAGATCCTGAAGATGAAACTCAAATACTTTAGCCACCTAATAAGAAGGAAGGACTCACTGGAGAAGAGCCTAATGCTGGGAAAGATTGAGGGCAAAAGAAGAAGGGGAGGACAGAGAATGAGGTGGATGGATGGAGTCACTGAAGCAGTCGGCGTGAGCTTAAATGGACTCCGGGGGATGGTAGAGAACAGGAAGGCCTGGAGGAACGTTATCCATGGGGTCACAATGGGTTGGACACGACTTCGCAACTAACAACAACAATGAAAAGAGACTAGGAAATAGGGAGCAAACAAGAGAGAACAAACGGTGGAAATTGTGAAGAAGACAAGCAAGACTAAAGTCAGGAAGACAAAGATCTTAAGAATGAACTTAACAAAGAATTTTGGAAAGGTCTGAGAAAAAAAACAGGAGCAGTATTAGACCAATATCTCTAAAGAGATGAAAGATGGAAGCAGGCAGAATAAAACAAGGAAAGCCTTCCAAAAGATCTCCAAACTCAGAAGGAAGTTCCAATCTCAAATCGGCCTCAAAGAACAGATAATAATTGACTCAAAGAAAATCAAAGAAAGATAGTGTGTGCTGAAGTTCTGTTCAATAGAGGTGTCAATATCTAAGTCATCTTAGAAAATATTTAATAGTAATTGTAATTTACAAGAATCTCCAATATTAAAAAAATGAAGTTAGATCAGCCCTCCAGTCATTATCAAATCAGAAGTCCACAGGAATTGGTGGCATATCTACAAAAATGTGGCAAACAACGGAAGAGTCAGTAAAAGCTGTAACTGAATTATGCCAGCAAATCCGGAGAACAACAGGGTGGCTAACAGATTGGAAACATTCAGTTTACATACCAACACCAAAGAAAGGAGTCTGAAAAGTATTATATGAGTGTGCAAAGTATTGTATGACATCCTTAATGTCACATGCTAGCAAAATAATGCTAAATTAATCCAACACAGATTAGAGCTCTACATGGAAAGAGGGATATTACGTTTTCAGTCTGGTTTTAGAAAAGACTAAGAACAAGAAATATTATTGCTGATGCATGCTAAACAATATTAACAAGAAATCAATGTATGTGTAATTGATTATAAAACAGCCCTCAGTTGTATCAACTATGTCAAACTCTGGGATGTTTTGGGGAATCTAGAACATCTCATTGGTTCTTCATGTGAAACCTGTACAAAGGACAGGAAGCCATGGTCTAAATCTGCGGCCCTCAACCTTTTTGGGCACCAGGGACCCGTTCCGTGGAGTGAGATTTTTTATGCGGACTGGAGGGGGCTTGGTTTCATCTGCTGCCTGCATCTCACGGATGGGGCTTCACTTGTTTGCGTGGCCCAGTTTCTGGCATGCCGTGAACCAGTGCCGGTCCACGGCCGGGGAGTTGGGGACCCCTGGTCTAGATGGAACATGATGAAACTATTCTCCAAAGCACCTGAGGGTAGAACAAGAAGCAATGGGTGGAAACTAATCAAGGAGAGAAGCAACTTAGAACTAAGGAGAAATTTCCTGACAGTTAGAACAATTAATCCGTGGAACAGCTTGCCTCCAGAAGTTGTGAATGCTCCAACACTGGAAGTTTTTAAGATGATGTTGGATAACCATTTGTCTGAAGTGATGTAGGGTTTCCTGCCTAAGCAGGGGGTTGGACTAGAAGACCTCCAAGGTCCCTTCCAACTCTGTTATTCTATTCTATTCTAAATAGACCTGCTCCAGATCAGCAAAGGAATGAGACAAGGCTGCATACTCTCTCCTTATTTATTCCATCTCTGTGCTGAATATATATTGAGGGAGGCTGGATTGGAAGAAGATGTGGTTTTAAAACAGTAGGAACAAACATCAATAATCCGTGCTATGCTGATAGCACTACTCTGATAGCAGAAAATGCAAAGGATTTGCAAACTCAAGTAATGAAAGTCCAGGAGCAGCCAAAAAAATGGGGCTAAGTTTTAAATATAAGAAAGATCAAAATAATGTCAACAGGTAGAGCAAACAGCCTTCAAACTGACAATGAAGATATCGAACTGAAGCTCTTAGGATCATCTAGCAACACAAAAGTCAAGAACTAGCATCTGTTAGGATAGCAGTGAAGGCGATGGGCAAAAAATATTGAGATGCTATGATCTCTCTCTGTCTGTAAAGATCAGAGTAATTCAGTCAGTGGCTTTCCTTCCTTTCCTACGAATATGAAGGTTGGACTTTGAAGCAACATAATAGAAAACATGTTTAAGTTTTTAAACTTTGGTGTTGGAAAAGACTGCTGAGAATACCATAGCTAGCCAAGAAAAAAAAAGATAACCCAGGAAATCAATGCAGAATTCTCACATTAGGCAGAAATTATCATTCTTAAATTATAGTAGTTTGGGCATCCTTATTATTTATACATGATATATGGCCTGGTTATCCGAGGTTATACTCCAATTGTTTTTGACCACCTGGTATTCAGAGCAGGTGCACTCTAGGTATCTACTATTAAACCACTAAACTTCTGGGTCCAAGAAAGTGTGCTTTCTCTGTCACTGCCCCCACCCTAGAATAGCAACCCCCAGAGATAAGAAAGGTGCCCACTTCACTTAAGCCCCCTTAAGACCTGACTCTCTTCCCATCAAGGGGCTTGTATTTATTGATGTATGTGTGGGGCCACAAATTAGTATTGTATTTATTGTTCTGGTGGTTTTAGTCCAGATCATCTATTTATGTGCTTGTTTTTATTGTCCTTTGGATTTTGTTAAGCCGCCCAGAGTTTAATGAAGTGGCTTGCTATAACAAATTTAGAAAATTATTCATGCAGCATTATTACATTTTGTTTGTAAACAATCAGTTCTCTGAGAAAATGAGACACAAAATACCCCCACCCCTATGTCTAAGATACTACACTACCGATAAAAATAATTTATAACAAAGAACGTAACAACACAGCATAGTTGAGGTTGTCATTTTGAGGATAGTGGCAGCAAACTATATTTCTCCCACAATTAGAACTTATGCCAGTGATACCAAATAAACTGGTTGCCCGTCAACACAACTGAAAGTTGCCAGGGCTAGAGACAATTGATGCAAAAGATGCCCCTCCCCACGACCTGATCAAACTCCAAAGCCAAATTCTAAGGTTTCATATCAGATCTTAACAAATCTACTCATTTGGCATTGGGGTAATTGTCTTCTTTTGGCCATTTGACAGAAAGGTCACACATCTGAATTCAAGCAATTAGGATGTTTTGAACCACATAGAATACATGTTTCAGAGTCAATTTCATAAGGGGCAGATTTGAAAGAACTCGAGATGTCGAGGGTGGTTCATGGACTATTCTAGGTATATGACAGGTGTATTGTTCATTCTTGGCATGTGACGTCATGGCAAGAATGGCTTGCACCAACACATACCTCTAGGTTCAAAGTAACACCAGGGTATCTCACAGATCACAACATCTCTATTGTGAAAGCCTTGATAGCACACCAGACGTAAACTTCAGCCCTTTAATTCAGGCTGTTCCCACAAGTCCATTCAAATGAAGAATAGAACCAAAGTTCAGCCTTGCTTTGAGTTCCTGGGCTCTCCCACATTAGAAATCAAGCACAGCTTGTTCAAATTGTAGCTGGTAAAGTTGGCTGGATCCCCATCCTCACAGAAACCTCAAGGGACAGGTTATTTTGCTCGTGTACTGGCTGCTCAGAAACTGCTGATGGAGAGAAGGGGAGGGGAGTCATCTTAGCCCTCTATCTGCTTAGGTTGAGCAAGAGAAAGAAAGATCTGCTTCCCATTTGCCAATGGGTAGCCCTTGGTTACAGGCAGCAGCCGCTGTCTCTGGGATGCCAGTCAGGCTCTGCTATTGGTGGAGAGGGCCAGCCAGGCTCTCCAACTTGCTGATGGGCCACCCGTTGCCTTGGCAACAGCAGCATCCAGATACGCTTGTGAAGGCAAGGCAAGAGAGATTCTGCAAGCTTCTCCAGAAAGCCCTAGCGACCACCATGCAGTTCCACCTGAACCTAAGCCACACAATGCAAGATCGGTAGGGAGGGGCGGGGGGGGTAGAATTCCTTGAAATGTTGCACAGAATGGCTAGGAGATCCTAGCAGGTATATTTCAGCGTACTGTCATACTGCAGGAAATCTTACAGCAGGTCTCAGATGAAATAGTATTATCTCGGGGCGGGGGGAACGACGGCACTAAAAAAGCTAGGCAGCTTTCATAATGGGCATCTTATATTCTCTGTGGCCATGCTTAATTTAACACAGGGCTTGGTGCTCAGCTATGAAGTGTGTACACTTGTAGAAAAGTGCCCCCAAAATGTGGAAGGCTGGTTTTATGACAAGTCAAAATGCTATTCGCTGATTTATGATTTATCATATACTCTTGTGCAATACTGCTTCAGAGTGTTTTTTTGCCTCCACTATTACATCAGTTATTACAACGTCTAAACTAGCTTCTGTATCTTCCAAAGAACTTTATTTGAAAGTGATCCTTAAAACATCCTAGGGATGAACAGGAACAACAATCTGAAATGTGTCCAAAACTGGCATCTACTGGAAATCTACCTGCAGAGCAACAATTTAAAGGCAGTTCAAATAAATTAAGCTAAGTACAAAGTACAAAGAAGATAACAATATACAGTATATCACTCCTAGTCTGGTGGTTCTTTATATCCAACAGAACAGGACTCGGTTTTTTTCTAGTTTGAGATTGATGGCTGCTTTTATGACAGTCATCAATCACAAGGAACTTATTTCCTCTCACTATCCATATATGGGGATTCATTCTTCTTAAATCCAGCTTGTTCAAGAACAAAGCACTCTAGCTTATGAATCCAAATGATTTCACTAGCAGTTGTAGATCAGTACAGCACTAGGACTCCCTCTATAGTATTGTTTAGGAACAACATTCCAGTTTTTGAAAACAAAGGAGAATTGCTATAGGGGAGGGGTTATTGGCTAAAAACTGAAAAAAGGGCAGGCGCTTTTTCACTGTCATCCAGACTAGGAGCAGACAGCAGACAGTTTAGGGCAGTGGTCCCCAACCCCCGGTCCGCGGCCTGGTACCGGGCCGCAGAACAAATGGTACCAGGCCGCCCTGCTACTGCGTCTTCTGTGCAGCGGCGGCGGCGGGTCCTGCGACTTTTGCGAGTCCCGATAATAAGCGCAGGGACGGGACTCCTGCGTCTGCCGACGTGCCCCGGCCCAGCTGATCAGCGTGGGGGCGGGGCTTCTGTGCGCGGCTCATCAGTATTGAAAGTAACGTGAGATTGTTTTGATTTAATAATCAACGCGACGCCGCAAACCCCCCCCCCCCCAGTGGGCCGCGGAAAAATTATCAAACGTTGACCGGTCCACAGCAATAAAAAGGTTGGGGACCACTGGTTTAGGGGACTCAGAATGAAAATCATACAGGAAGGAAAAAAGAAAAATGGGGTTTACACCTATGAAGGACTAAGGCTGCAAGAGAAGACGTGTTTACAAAAAACTAGATGTATTTGTACAATATACTAAATTTGGCTTGTGTTTATGTTCTGGTTTCTGGGATTCTATTATGCAATCCCTTTGTTTGATTTGTTAATGATTTAATACACAGTGTGAAAATGGGATAATTCAATTACACAATTGTTTGGGTGGGTCAGTTAAGAGACATGATAAAATAGTTTAAACAATACCGTGTAAATGCAGTTTTAGAGGGGGGGGGGAAGCCCTGGAAAGATTACTGCAGAGAACACAATCTTCAATTAAAAAGCACATTTTGGCACTATTTTAAGTCATCCCCAATGTTAATGTAAAAGATGTCATAAAGATAGCTCAATAACATGTATCATCAATATTTGTGCTTTCAAAGTTTTAAAACAAAGTGTGTGTGTATAAATGTATGTTTGTGTGTGGCTTGAATGTTTTGTAGACATAAGGAAACCACAGTACAATCTGCAAAAAGCCCACAGTGGTCAAACAGTTTATCCAATTAAATTATATTTAGGATAAAGACATGATTGGCTCACAGTATCAGAAGTCAAACCGTCCAGAAACTTGTCCCTCTATTTGAATGCTTAACAAAAATGAAACATTTGTTCATAACATTCAAATTTCTTTCTGCACTTTTACATTCTGCAGCAGCCTTGGGCCCAAATCCAGGACAAGTCTCAACAAATATGCCTGTGCAAAACCAGCAACATTTCAACCCCTGTGAAAAGAAAGGGAAAAAACCACCTCAAATCCTTCTACTCTTGACTCAAAGGAAGAGGAAGAATTTCATGCTATAGAAGTGGCATCTGGTGATAATATTTTGCATGGGCAAGCACCTATATTCCTTCTCCCGAGGTTAAGCATGGACAATTAACTACATAAAACCATGCCTGTTTCAAATCCTTCTAAAACTGTAAAGTCCTCTGGGCGCTAGATGAAGGTTCCCCAAGAGACTGCTCATGTACCCCAAAAGCTGCTGAGTGCCCTGCAGCAGAAAGTTCACAAATGTCTCGCCAGTTTTTCTGTTTCGCCGGCTTCCAAAGCTTCCCCAAGAGGTCAGCATAGGAGGTTAGCACAACTTTCTTCTCTCTTCTCTTCACTGGTATCTGAGTAGGATCATGACACCCGATAAAAACAGCACCAGGAGAACACTTTCAAAGAGTCTGTGCTTGTCCTCCTTCATGTTCTCTTTGCGCTTCTGCAATTCTTGCTGCTTCAGCCGCATCAGGCGCTCCCGTTCCAACTGCTCGCCATAATGGGCTCGGTAAAATTCATCGAAATTGAAGATGGGCTTCCCTGAAGGGTGGGCAGAGGTGTAAACGGGCCTCTTCTTGGACACTGTTTGAGCTGCTGCTTTACTTTTGCCGGAGGGCTTCTTGGCGTTGGAAATGTCCTGTTGGGTGAGGAGGCCACGGTCGTACTTCCTGCGCAGGCTGAGGCTGCCCAACACCTGATAGGCCTGAGTGATGTGGATGAAGCGGTCGGCCGCCTCCACGCTGCCCGCATTGCGATCCGGGTGATAGAGAAAGGACTGTCTGTAGTAAGCGGTCTTAATTTGGGTCTGAGTAGCGTTGCTTGGCACTCCCAGCAATTCGTACAGGTCCTTCGGGCGAGCACGGCGCCAAACGTTTCCTCCTCCTTCCCCTTCCTGGCCATTACCCTGGCCAGGACCTGATCGCCCACGGAAGGCGACGGGAAAGACAAGGCTAGGCAGCGCTGCTTTGGGCCTAAGACCGGCTCCATAGGACGACCAGAGGAAATCTGAGGAGAGGGCAGAGGAGGCCCTTGACTGGCGCTGCGATCTTGCCAGGGCCATAGGCAGCGTCTTTAAAAGCCGACGGCGACTCGCTCGCCCGTGACCTCTGCCATCTTGAGTTACCCGGCCGCCTTAAGCAAAATCAACCGCGGTAGCCCAGAAAGGAAGCCCATTGGAAAATTCTTCCAGGCCGGCCGAAAGGCGGGGCGTAGTCAGCTATTGGTGAGCTCTTGATGGACGTGGCAAGCAGCCACAAGGAAGAAGGCGAAACCAAGGATAAAGGCAGTGCCAAAGACAGACGGTGTGTCCCAACGCGTGGAGTTACCACGGCGCATGAGCGAAGCGGTCAATGTGGTTTCGTTTCCGGTAAGAGCGGGGAGGTGGGGTGGAGGAGAGCGTGGTCTACAGACAGACGGGGAGCTTGGCCAATTCAGGAGCTCGTAGGTGGGGCAAAGGCCAATACGGAGAAAAGTACGTCATACGCAGCGTTTATCTGTCTGGTGAACTCTGCTTCTAAGTCGCCCCCACCTGTCCACCAATGGGAGCGCCTTATATGGTGGGTGCGGAATCCAAAGCGTCTGAATCGAATGGTAGCAGAAGCTGCGTAGTTCGGGACGTTTATTGACAGCAGCTCAATGGGACACTAGAAGAATTTAGTGCCGCCTAGCATCGTCCTGTTATTAAGCTTCTTAATAAAGATTGTTTTATGGGGTCCTTGTAAGGTTTTCTGTTACTGCGTTAACATATTGGTTCCTAATATGATTTGATTGCTTATTTGTACCCGGACTATCATTAAGTGTTGTACCTTATGATTCTTGACAAACGTATCTTTTCTTTTATGTACACTGAGAGCATATTTGTATTTGTATTTGTTTATTTGTCAAGCATATATGATTATAAACAAAGTATAAACAGTAAAACATGATCGAATATATATGTAATAGTACAAGCATGAATAAGAGTAAAAGAGGTATGAATATATGGGTACATTACGACAGGAACGGTAGGCACGATTGCGCACTTATGCACGCCCCTTACAGACCTCTTAGGAATGGGATGAGGTCGACTTGACAAATTTGAATTTATTGAACTATTAAAAGATGAACTATCAAGATACAAAACGATGTGATGTTGAAATATATTGGATGGATAGAGACTAATATGATTGTATTTTATCTTTTCCCTATCTAATGATTACTTATGCAATATTTAGTTAAGTTTTATATAATTTTGAGGTTATTTTTAATGTTGATAATATTAGATATATATAGTTTGTTGAAGATTTGTTTATTGTTTATTCTTCTTTTATTTTCTTTTTTTGTTTATTGAAGTTAATGATGAAATTTAATATTTGATGATTACTTATGTAACATTTAGTTAAGTTTTATCTTAGAGGTTATTTCTAATGTCAATAATATTAGTTTAAGATTTGTGTATTTTATATTTAGTTATTACTTATGTAACATTTACCTTGTATAAGATAGAGGACTGAAGGGAGGAGGTAGGAGGTTTGTCTGTTTGTAGTGTTAAAGAGTTTTCTCTTTCTTTCTTTTTTTTATTCTCTTTCTTTTTTTTCTCTCTCTTTTTTGTATCTTTACTATTGTATACAAATGCGATATATTAGTACTGTATAGTTTGGAGTTGAAGCTTTTTTAAAAATAGTGTTCTTTTTTTCTTTTTTCCTTTTTCTTTTTATTAACAATTTAAACTTATTATTATGCCCTGTATTATCTCTGGGAAGTCCGGGGGGGGGAGGTGGGGAGGGAAGGGGGTGGGTCTGGGGGGGGGAAACAAAAATGATTGTACTTTGGATTTAATATTTTGTTACCACTTATGTAAGTTTGTACTAATAAAACTCTTTTGAGAAAAAAAAATAAATAAATTTTGAAGTCCCAAAATTTCAAGTCTGGTTTCGTAAGATATTCTGTTGTGAACAGAGGAATGTAATACTCTTCTTGTGAAGTATCTCTGGACATTCTCAATTGTGTTAATGTCTGATATGTAGTGTGGGTTCCAGACAGATGAGCTGTAATCAAGCATCAGTCTAGCAAATGTTTTGTATGCTCTGGTTAAGTACAATGTTACCAGAGAAGAAGCTACGCAAGATTAGGTTAACTACTCTTAATGCCTTCTTAGCTATGTTGTTGCAGTGGGCTCTGGCACTTAGATCGTTAGAGATGAGTACTCCAAGGTCCTTTACTGAGTGAGGATCATAATCAAGGTTATGATCATCAAGTTTGTATTTTGTGTTTTGATTATTTTTGCCAATGTGTAAAACTGAGCATTTGTTGTTTGAGATTGGTTGTTGCCACTTGTTTGACCATTCAGAAACATAATCAAGGTCTTTTTGAAGGGTTGTAGTATGCACCAAGACAAATTCCTTGTATGTCCAATCACACTTGGCCAATAAAAATTCTATTCTATTCTATAACTCTATTAACCATGATTGTTAACCCTAACCGTTGTATTCAGACAATATGATACTATAACGCAATTCGTTTTAATTTTGGGGGGTGGGGGTGGGCTTATGTCATGAGAACTCGGCCCTGAGGGTTAGCTGAATATTTAGTGTACTGTGCAAAATGGATTTAGTATCCAACCTAATTATTTTGCATGACCTCAATCTCACTGGATTCCCATGTGGAATCCAACACACTGTATTCAATACACTATAGTTAAAAGCCTGTGCTTTTAACTATAGTGTGTTGAAAAACCATAGGTGATTGGACTGATTTGAAATGCTATGCTATATGCTATGGATTGCAAATTACAGTTGCTGCATTCATGCATTATCTAAATCAGAATGAAACAAGCCCAATTAAAGCGTGTGTGAGAACACAATCTCTTGTCTCATTTTATAATACAGTAGCTTAAACCTTGAATTATAGCAGTGTTGTAGCCATTGAGGTGGGCAGTAATTACATATTTGCATTATGAGTTACTTGAAGACTTCACATATGCTTCAGGGAAGAGATCCTGAGTCTGAAAACAAAGGGAGTCTTGGTTTTTTTTGCAGTCATGGTTAAATGATAAAACTAGATTTCTCTTCTCTTACAAATACTTGAACTTTTACTCCAAAATTGTGGGAGAGGAATGAAGAAGAAAAAAAGAACAATTTCTAGGGTCATTTGTCCATCTCTGGTTGAATATAAACTAATGAGATAAATATAATAGGCATCTGTAACAAGTCACAGTGATGTCAAAATGACATATGAATTATTACACTTTCAAACTTATGCAATTATGTAGTTTATTTTACATTTGTTGATTTAGAGAAAGCACTCAAACTGAGCAGCCTTGAGTTACCAAACATTTTGAAATATGGTTGCTGAATGAAGTAAGAGTAATATGTGATGGAAGTAAAGAAATCAAATATGTAATGAATGGTTTAGCATTAAGCAAGGAGTAAGTAGGGCAAGGGTGTGTGATGTTTCCTTAATGTATTTTTAAAGTATTTATGGGTAAAAATGTAAGGGGTTCTGGTAGCAATAACAATAGCATTTAGACTTATATTATAAATACACTTATTTAGATTGTTTTACAGCCCTTTCTAAGCAGTTTACAGAGTGTATTTTAGAGTGCCAGTGATGTCTGTCATCAGCCAAGAACCCAAAAGATTTGCAATGAATGTTAGACTGCATGATGTAATGAAAATCATGAATTTGAGAATTAATGTGCCAAAGATCCAGGTGGATGTGTTTGACAGAGAAAATGGAACAAATTAATGTATTGCAAGATAACACACAAAAGCCAAAAAGAAAAATAAATAAATTGGCACTCTTGGTAGATCGTTTATTAAAGATGGGAAAATGGAGGCAAACGCAAGCGAATGCTCATAGAAATTTAGTGGGTGATGTGTAGTCTATTGTACTGAATGAATGTCAAAAGAAACAAAAATTGTTGTATGTGAGTGCACTTCTGCCCATTTGTGGGAGTTAAGTTTGTCAGGAGAAACTACAAATATATTGGATGCAATGGCTACAGAACATTTAAGAACTGGGTGATAGGTACAAAATGAATTTGGACTGAATGCAGAATTAAATTTTCAGTATGAAATGAGCATGGGAATATAGTTTGATTATGCAGTATGGAGAGAATGAATGAGGATTAGATTGTAAAACAAACTTTTCTACAAAGAAATGGATTGAGGCAAAGACTGAGAAAGAGGTTCTTGAAGAGAGAAGTACCTCAAGGAGAGAAGTGGAAACTATAATGAAAAAAGTGTATGAAGTGATGTGTGAGCATGATAGAAGCTAAGATGATTTATCACAATGGAAGGATATGGAGAAGTGTCCTGAATGGTGCTAGTGTAAGCTAGATTTAGTTTTATTTCCTTTTCTTTTTATCTTGTGCCTTTACATTTTTAGCTTACTATTTATTATTTCTGTTTCCACCCTGTATATTACTGCTTACCAAAAAGTAGACTGCAGTTTAGCTGGGGGGATGGGTATATAAAGCAGGGTATGTAAATCCTTGTAAAGCCTTTCCATTGTGTACCTTTAACTGAGAAAAAAAAGGCAATGACAAAAACTGAAGAGCTTGTTATCTAATTGTGATGATGTGATCTAGCAATGTTTTAGAAACTGCATGCAGGACCAAAATTCCTGCATGTTGCAGCTCCTGTGCTAAAAAATCAAATAAAAGGTTGGCTTAGCACAATGTGAAATCAGTTTTATGAAGTATTCTGGTATCAGGTTTCACTGGATCCTGATTTTAGTGCACACACCAGAGCAAAACAAGACTCTACAGTAGTTTACTAACTATATTTGGGCTTGTGGGTCCACATTATTGGAATTTCTTGAAATTGTTTTCTAGAGCTGGTTGACATCTTAGTCTGTTGGAACCAAAATAACCAAGATACTTTTGCTACCATGAAGACCAATAGATTTATTATGCCACATACCCGTATTTTTCGGAGTATAAGACGCACCTTTTTCCTCCCTAAAAGTGGCTGAAAATTTGGGTGCGTCTTATACTTCGAATGTAGCTTTTTTTTCCCAGCCCTAACTAGGTGCTAACAGATCTTCCCAGCTCTTACCTTGCAGGCTTTTTCATTGTTACTCTCTCCAAAGAATGTTTTTCCAGCCCTAAGTCTTTGCAGAATTTTTTTTCATTGCTCTACTTGCTCCGAATAAGTTTTTTTTCTAGCCCTAACCAGGTGCTAACTATCTTCCCAGCTCTTACTGCAGGCTCTTTCATTGTTACTCTCTCAGAAGAAGGTTTTTTAAGTCCTAACCAGGGGATAAAATAATGTGCTGAAGCTGAACAGACTAAGGACGCTAGCCAGATGAATACCTGGTAGGCAGATTGTTTTCCTCTATTTTCCTCCCCAAAAACTAAGGTGCGTCTTATACTCCGGTGCGTCTTATACTCCGAAAAATACGGTACTTTGAAAATCCACTACACTGAAAGCATTTTATTGCTAGTGACTGCAGAGTTCCAAAATCAATGTGTCTCTTCTACCCTATAGTGTCAAGGTATTACTCCCATGTTGGAAGCACCGAGGTGCCTTTGGGGTGAAAGGATTAGCCGGTGACATCACTGTTGCCCAGGGGACACAGAATTGGGGGCTCCTTTCATGTCCTGTTAATGTCAAGCATCAAGGTTATATTGTTGGCAACTTAGCTATGCTGATGCTGGAGGAAAGAAACAAATGAGAGGGAGAGGAAAGAGCACAAGGGCCTGAAATGTTCTCCAGCAACTTGCTCTTCCACAGTGTGGCCTCTTTTTATACTAAGTGGCCCTTCCCTTGGATTTGTTGGGCAGTTTACTGACAAAAATTGCTTTGCTGGACTATTTGTACTATTCAGATGGTGATCTGAAAGTGTTGTGTGACTAATACCCTGGGCCTTAGCTCTTCTGCTAGCTGGAACAATACTGAGAGACGATAAACTTTTGGGGCACCCATAGTAATTTTTGCTTTTATTCTGGCTGGTACTCTTTCAAAATATCCTATTTTGCCTTCACTGGAAAAATTGGATAAGATGGGTCTTACAATGACACCCCAGTCCTACTGCCAATTACATTTCAAATAGGACTTCTACTGCAGAAGCAATATTCCTCTGAATTACAATGCTAAGAACAAGCAGAAGGGGAAAGTGATAAATACTGTATATCATTGTGAGTCCTTGGTGCTCTCTAAGCTTGGTTGTTTTCTTGCAGATGTTTCATTATCAAGATCAATGAAGTGCAGTGAAACTTCTGCAAGAAAACAACCAAGCTCAGATAGCACCAAGGATCCACAGTTCAACCCAGAGCTACAAGTATTCTCTTCCATAAATACATCACTTTTTGGGTCCTGTTTATTGGACTTCTTAAGACACATTAGACTGGCCAATGCTGGAAACAAAATTGTGGATGAAATGAATCACTGGTCTGATCTGACATTGTCTTATGCTTCTAATTTCCTCTGAGTATAGGTAGACTTGTTGTCTACTGAAAAACTATGTACACATAGGCAGACTTACTTAAACATTGTAAACTTGGCTCTGGAGCTATGTACTGTATATTCTTGGAAAATGGGAAGAGGGTAAAAACATAATTGAAGTTGTAACTGTCTCCCCTCAGTAAAGACAAGCAGTGATGATAATGTAGTAAACGGGAACTAAAGCAGGACTCCCTTCCCAGGTATAACTTTTTTGGGGGGGGATGAACCTGCACTAGTAAAGTTTGGCACCTGTGAGGATACATAACTTCACAAAGCCTAAAAGATGCCATAATGTCATCTCTGTTTCCTGTTGGACTTCCAAAGTGGATCTACAGTAATTCTAAGACTTTTAACTGAAGCCAGACAAAATATTGTGAAGGACTGAAGATCCATCACCTATATCTTTAATGGCAAACCTATGGCACGCGCGCCGCAGGTGGCATGCAGAGCCCTCTCTGCAGGGACAAGCCGTCGCCCCAGCTCCGTTCCACTGCACATGTGTATGCGCCTCCCACTGGCCAGCTGGTTTTCGGGTCTCTGCCGCGCATGCACAGGGGGTGGGTCATGCGTGCATGCGCAGGGGTTGCATGCACAAAGCAGGGCACACGCAGGGGGTCACGCATGCATGCTCAGGGCGCACGCGGTGGTTACGCACACATGGGGGTGGGGTCATGCGTGCATTGCATTATGGGGGGGTGCGCACACGCTTTGGACACTCGGTGCTGAAAAGGTTAGCCATCACTGACCTATATGAATCACTAATGTATAAACTGGAAGATGTCAGCTAAGCCCACCAAGAGAAAACAAACAGATCACACAGTTCTTATAGTTTAATCACTTCTGTTACATTGGCCAGGTTGGGAGAGAAGGCTAGTCCAGATGGCTTTTGAGTTAGAGAAGCTTTGGAGGAAAAGTCAACACAGAAGAGGCCTCTTCTATAAGCTTCCTGCAGAGAACCAATCAATCAGTTGCTTCATAAATGTAGCTCTTCTGAAGGGATGAAGTAATCCTCTGGCAGCTGTTATTCTCTGGTTAGCATCTCATTTTGGGGCTAGGAAGAGCCATCGATGGTACTTGTTCCTGTCACTGCTTGGGTAGCCTGTTCTGGGATGCCAGATGGGTTGGTCAGGATTGAAGTAGAAACACTCAGCTGGCGAAGGGAGCTCAGTACAGCTAAGGGGGAAAAATGTGTGAAGATTGTAAAATCACAAGACACCTCTAAAACTGTTTCTGCTCCTTTGCTCTGGTGGTAGGTTTCCTTAGGGAACAGAGATATTGAATCTTGCCAGTGCAAAGTACAGCAAGACTTCTCCCCAAAGAAATAGCACTGCAGAAGGCACAGGTGATATGAAATGTATACTTGTACTCATGTTATAAACTTTCACATATATACTGTCTTCATTCTTTCATTCTGTATATCCTGTTACATTCTTTCTGAATCCTCCTATGCTTTATAGCGGTGTTTCTCAACCTTGGCACCTTTAAAATGCATCCAACTCCCAGAATTCCTCAGCCAGCAAGATGTTAATAAACAATGTTTTTTTTTCTTTGAGAAAAGAACTGACATATCACAACAAAAAGGAAAGGTACAAAATCAAAGCAGGAGGTGAAATACTGACATTGGAACAATTACAAATAACATGATTTCTGTTTAAATGAAAGCACCGTGTTGGACAAGCTGCGATTCTTCCAGAAAAAGTACGATATTTCTGTTGGCATTAGGGTTAGGGTTAGCATTCACATTGCCTTCTAGCTTCCAGCATACTTTAAGACAGAGGTCCCCAACCCATGGCCCACTACTGGGGGGAGAGGGGAACCAGCCTGCCACTCGCACCAGTTGAGCTGCATGTGTGCATGCCGGCCCACCACTTGCGGGCCTGTTTCCAAATGGGCTATGGCCCAGTAGTGGGTCACAGCCCGGGCGTTGGGGATCTGTGATGTATAAGCCACTATCAACACTGTTTATAATCTGTATCTATATCCCACTTTCCTTTGGCATTTCAGTGATGTGAGATACACATACATCCACACATACATAGATACAGGTAGCATCATGGCTCAGCGGTTAAGATGCTGGGCTTGTCAGCTGGAAAGCCAGCAGCCCAGATTCCAAACCCAAGTACCACGCAACGGGGTGAGACCCTGTCCTCGGCCCAGCTCCTGCCAACCTAGCAGTTTGAAAGCACACAAATGTGAGTAGATAAATAGGTATGGTACTATTTAGTATGGAAAGATAACAGCACTTCATGACATGCTGGCCACATGACTGCAATAGCAATAGCAATAGCAATAGCAATAGCACTTAGACTTATATACCGCTTCATAGTGCTTTACAGCCCTCTCTAAGCGGTTTACAGAGTTCAGCATATTTCCCCCAACAATCTGAGTCCTCATTTTACCCACCTCGGAAGGATGGAAGGCTGAGTCAACCTTGAGCCGGTGAGATTTGAACTGCTGAACTGCAGTGCTGCATTTTAACCACTGCGCCACCTCGGCTCATTAAATGTCTTCTGCAGAAATGTCTTTGGGCAGTGCTAGCTCAATGGCCTGGAAATGGAGATAAGCACCATCCCCTATAGTTGGCAAAGACTAGCAGAGGACCAGGGACTCCTTTGCCTGCCTGCCTGCCTGCCTATCCATCTATCTATCCGTCTATCTATCCGTCTATCTATCCATCTATCTATCCATCTATCCATCTATCCATCCATCTATCCATCCATCCAACCATCCATCCATCTTTCTATCTCACATGACTATGCCAGACTTATATCAGTCCCGCTGCAGTTCATTAAGTGAATCAGTCTTGTTCATTAAGCGAGACGTCATCCTGTTTCCCCATTGACTTTGTTTATCAGAAACCAGTTGTGATGTTTACAAGCAGTGATCACACATAATCATTGTAAATGTTTGCTGGTTACGAAGCACCCAAATTGTGAACATGTGACCACAGAAATGACTGCAACTTTGAGGAACAGTTGTCTCCTTTTTCAGTACTGTCACAACTTTGAACAGTCACTAACCGAGGCATTCAATAAGGGAGGACTATCTGTTCTAAGCTCCATAGCTAAGGAAGAAATTGAATCCGGGTGTCCTTTTTAAAAAATTGCTTTACAATCCAAGATTAAACCCGATGTCCTGGTTCAGCATTGGAACAACTCCAATGCTGTATTAAAGTTTTAACATTATTTCCTGATTTTATTCAGTCCCTAATCCCTGCCTTTTGCACCCAGAACCATCCTAACTGAAAACGAAAAAGGAAGTCAATGACTCACTGGGTCGTAGTGCCGGAAGTGAACAGTATTGTTCCAGCCAGGCCAAAGATGTCTGACTGAGGCTTTCTAGGCTGGTGGTAGACACCATCCCATTGAAGGACTCAAAGAGAGGCCGCATGATGATGCTGAACTGATGATGAAAGAGGAGCAGTTAAGGAGTCAGCTTTGCTTTTTCTCTCTGCTACCTTTGCTAGGTAGCAAATTAGATACCCTGTCACCTGTGGCTTGCACAACGACTACTTGAATCATTGAAAAAAAATACTTGAACCATTGGCAATTTCAGGGAATCATTATTCTGGTCAAAGCTTTCTAGATTCCCTTTCAGGAATGCAAACAGCCTTCTCCCCAAAGGATACAACCCAGAACTTCCAGTTCTGTAAGGTGCACGAACGGACATATTGGTCAAACATATGTCGCATCTGGTCAAATCGCTGGCGGGTGATGGGCACCCCCGTGTCAGGCAACTGCTGCTGGCAGATGCTAGAGGAGAGGAATGACAAGTTAAGGAGAAGCCTGGATTTGGCACAAAATCCAGGTGCCACCATCTCCAGAGCCTCTGGCATGCGCCTCCCCGCCTGCTTTATTGTATGCCCAATTGCCCGTGCCATGCCAGAGCTCCAAAGACACCCAAATCATTTTCTTTGCCAAAGAAAGCCAGTGGTCTTCCCAGCAGGCCTACTTGATGGAAATGTTCAGCTCCTCAATCTGATCCCGCAGGCGCTGGGCTTCATCCTGCAGGGTAGCTCGTTCCTGCTGCAGCTTGCAGATGTAGTCTGCTGTTTTCTGCAAGGTTGTGGCTTTGCTGATCTGCATAGTGGGGTGAAGGAAGGAAGGAAGGAAGGAAGGAGAAATGTGTTTAGACGGCTTCCCTGGCCTGGCAGCCTCCACAACTCCTATAACATCTCTGTCAAAGACCTTGGAGTACTCATATCCAACGACCTAAGTACCAGAGCCCACTGTAACAACATTGCCAAAAAGGCACTAAGAGTCGTTAATCTAATCTTGCGTAGCTTCTTCTCTGGCAACATTACTTTGCTAACCAGAACATACAAAATATTTGTTAGACCAATTCTGGAATACAGCTCACCTGTCTGGAACCCGCACTGCATATCAGACATAAATACAATCGAGAGAGTCCAGAAATATTTCACAAGAAGAGTCCTTCATTCCTCCGCTCACAACAAAATACCTTATTCCACCAGACTTGAAATACTGGGATTAGACAATTTACAACTACGTCGCCTCCGATCTGATCTAAATGTAGTTCATAAAATCATATACCAAAATGTCCTTCCTGTTAATGACTATTTCAGCTTCAACTGCAACAATACACGAGCACGTAATAGATTCAAACTTAATGTAAACCGCTCCAAACTGCAGAAAATACGACTTCAGCAACAAAGTGATCAATGCCTGGAATGCACTACCTGACTCTGTGGTTTCTTCCCCAAACCCCAAAAACTTTAACCTTAGACTGTCTATAGTCGACCTCTCCCTGTTTCTAAGAGGTCTGTAAGGGGCGTGCATAAGCACACAGCTGTGCCTACCGTCCCTGTCCTACTGTCCTATTGTCCTCTTTTATTGTTACTTTTTACTTATGTTTATACAAACTACTACTATCCTATACATGTTTGACAAATAAATTTTAAAAAAATCTGCTTTCCCTGCCAGCTGTGGATTACAAAGTTTGCAGAACTCATCCGTCAGAATAAGGATGGCTGACAAGACCAGAGAAGCCGATTCTCCAAGATGGCGTCAAGAACTGCAAGGGTAATTTTGTGGCCTCTGTTGAGGAAATTGGCAAGGATCAAGAACGGGCGATCAGCACTCACCTTGAGGCTGGGCTGGGCACTCAGAGTGCTCACTAGGCTATGTAATGTGTCAAACCCCAATTTGATGTTAAAACGGCGTTTCTGCTCAGCAGAAATATGGATGATTCTGCGGCTCTCAGTCTGGGAGGGAAGAAGGGAATTTTCAATGTAAAACTTAGATGTTCGGTCCAAAGGTATTTATTTATTAATGAGACTTATATACCGCTTCAAAGTGCAAGCACTCTCTAAGCGGTTTACACCATTAAGCAATGTATATTTATATCGCCCCCAACAATCTGGGTCCTCATTTTACCTACCTTGGAAGGATGGAAGGCTGAGTCAATCTTGAGCCCGTGAGATTTGAACAGCTGAACTGCTGGTCACAGTCAGCTAAAGAGGCCTGCAGTACTGCATTCTAACTGCTGCGCCACCTCGGCTCATGATACACGGGTAGTCCACAACTTACCACCACAATTGGAGCTACAATTTCCATTGCTAAGCAATGTGGTTGTTAGGTGAGCGTGACCAATTTTACGACTTGTCTTGCCACAAGTTAAGTAAATCACTTCAGTTGTTAAGTGAATCTCATGGTCATTAAGCGAATCCAACTCCCCCCATTGACTTTGCTTTTCAGGAGCTGGCTGGGAAGGTCTCAAATCACATGAGCCCAGGATGCTGCGACTCTTGTAAATACATGCCAGTTGCCAAGTGACCGAATTTTGATAACATGAACATGGGGAGGCTGTGATGGTCATAAGTGTGAGGACTGGTGCTAAAAACAGCTTTTTTCAGTGCTGTTGTAACTTTGAAAGTCACTAAGTGAATGGTTATAAGTTGAGGACTACCTGTATGTAACTCCCTGAATCACATTGCCACAATCTGGTACCAAATTGTCATATAACTGAAATGCATTTTCTGCTAGGTTTCCATAGAAAACAAACAAACAAAGGAAAAAGCCCCAAAATTGTTTTCTTTCAGGACTGATCAAATAGGGCTTTAGAACGATCCCGATATTGATAGGATTTTTAGGTTTGTTCTGCCTTTGAAGCTGAGCATTTGGAACAAGGTACAAGAAGGCAGCTGCATTTTCAGGTTGCCCCTTTGTTCTTTGACACAGTCACAACCTGTATTTTTTTTATGCATTCCATCACTGATGACTGATTTTCTTACCATGTATTTCTAAAACCTGTACAGAGGACAGCAAGGGAAATGCCATAGACCGATAAAGCACATGAGAAATAAGCTGTGATAAATCAGAGGGGGTTTATTAATGAGGGACCCTTGGTGCCAAGGACCCCTCATTTCAACCCTGAGTTACAAATACTCTCCCTTATGAGTTGATTAATGCTTCACAATTCACTAATTTCTGGGGTGGAGAGGGTTAATATCAGTGGTGGGTTCCTACCAGTACGGTCCACTCTATAGCACTGGTAGCGGCCCGCTGGTGACGTCACAGTACCAGTGCGGTCGGTTGCCGGTGCCTGGGCACCGCCATTTTTTTAAAAAAAATTATTTTTTTTTAAAAAAATTCTTCTGCGCATGCCCAGAAGCCGAGTTTCCGGCACTGCTCATGCGCTGCCTTCCTACCCCACAGTGAGTCCAAGCAGGGGTGGATGGCTGAGGGAGCGCGTGAGACGCTGAAAGAACGGGCGGCAGGAGCTATCTCAATTCCCCTCCCTTCACCAGTCCGAGAAGCCACGAATACGCGGTGATTATCCTAGGCCAGGGGTCGGGAACCTATGGCTCGCGAGCCAGATGTGGCTCTTTTGATGATTGTATATGGCTCGGTTCGCGCTCTTGCATCTCCGCCGCCGACGGGGGCGGGTGCCGGGCGAACGTGCCCACTCCCAGCGCGGGGAACTGCGGCACCGCATCCAGCAGCATGCCGCTCGAACCCCCCTCCAAGGTCCGGGGCTCTGGGCTGCCGCCGCCGCCGGAGCAAAAGAAAGAACGAACGGCGCTACCGAGGCGAGTCCAGGCGCAGGCGGCGACCCGAAGGGTATTAAACGGCTGAGGCGGGGGCGGGCCGGCCGACCGGCAGGCGGGAAGGGCAGCCCTGAAAGGACGAAGGCAAAGAGCAGTCCGGGGAGAGGAAGGGGGGGGGAGAGAGAAAGAGAGCGAGAGAGAGTGGGGGGGGGGTGAGGGAGAGGGGGGGTCTCGCTTTTCCCTGGGAAAATAAAAACACAAGGCACAAACCCCCAGCGAAGAGATGTCAGCGCCACAGTCACACCAACAGGCTCTCGCACACACAGGCGGGCAGATATAGTGAGAGCCGCGCGCACGCTCTCTCTCTCGCGCGCCCGCACGTACACAGGGAGGAAAAAGAAGTGTGCGCGCACGCGCGGGCGAACGAGAGTGGCGGCTTTTTCCTCACGCGCCACACGCTTTCCGAAAACAAATACGCCGTCCGCCTCAGCCGCACTTCTCCGAGGCTCCCCCGCTTTCCCACCACCCCCTCTACTCCCGGCCCTGCTTGGGATCACTGCCCTCCTTCTCTTTCGCCGCTGCCCGCCATTCGCTTTGCCTGGCCGGCTCCAAAGTTGCAGGCGCCGCCGCGGCTTCCTCAGCGAGGGAGGAAACCGGCGTCTTTTTCTTCGCCTCAACCACCCAACCGCTCACTTTAAGTTGGGAAGGGGGGGAGGGGGAGGGGTAAGGAGGGAGGGCGGTGAGGGGGATTGAAAGAAAAGAAGAAGAAGAAAGGAAAAGAGGAAAGAAGGCAGTCCGGAACAATAAGGCAGGCGGTGGGAAGTGCCCAATGTGCGTCCCTCAGGCCGGGCGCGGGTCCCACTCAGGCATGGCTAGCGCCAACCGCGAGGGGGAGCGGGAAGAGCCAGTCCTTTCTCCTCCTCCTCCTCTCCCTTCTCTTTGGCGCGCGCGGAGGGGGGGGCGCATCCTCCCTGGTCTTCCCTTCGCCTCTCCTCCTCGTTTCCTTGTTGAGGTGGGCGCCGCTGCGGTGGCTGGTTTTTATCCCCCGCTCTCCACCCGCGTCTCCTCCCAGCCTCTCCCGCTAGCACCCCGTCCTGCGTGCAGAGGTAGGATCCCACCTCTGCCTGCGTGCCCCGCCCCGTGCCCCGTATGGTGAGTGTTATAACAACATTATTTAAAAGAATAAATTCAGAGGCTTATTATACTGACATTTAGTTGAATTCACTTTTAAAATATATTATATGGCTCTCACTGAAATAAATTTCCAAATTTTTTGCTTTCATGGCTCTCTTAGTCAAAAAGGTTCCCGACCCCTGTCCTAGGCATTTTCGCACGTTTGAGGCATCTCGAGCTGCTGAGGGGCGGGGGAATGGGCGGCAGGACTATCTCAGTTCCCCTCCCTTCAGCAGTCTGAGAAGCCACGCCCACCCAGTCACATGGCTAGCAAGCCACACCCACAAAGTAAGCCACGCCCACAGAGTGGTAGTAAAAAGATTAGGAACCCGCCCCTGGTTAATATGATCTGAGGGAACATGATCTTACCTTGCTTGGTTCTGTCCTATTTTGGCTTGCATAGAGAGGGGATGAAACTAGCCCCTCAAGGGAGACAGGGGGTCCCTGTGTCATTCTCTGGTTATTGGCTGCTGGGGGGGAAGGAGAGAAGAAAACATCACTGCAATTATTGATTGCTACTGAGCATTCACAGACTTCTTCTATGGGACATATATTCAGGCAGAACACTGTCCAGAATAAATAGAACTACTGGTTGATGGTGGATGCTGGTTCTAATGACTCACCACAAATAGGAGTGGGGGAGAGGCGTTCTATCTTGGGGACAAGCAAGGAACCTGTTGATGCTGTGCTTGGAATGGACTGCGAGGGGCTGGAGATGGGGGACAGCTGAGGGCTGAGCTCTGTTATTCGGGACAAGAAGCTGGAGGGTTCCTCACCAAATGTGTTGTGCTACAGAAAGGAAGGGGGGAAAAGTTAGCACTGCACAAAGGAACATCAGGCACATGGGAGGGGTGTCCATGGAACCTTCTGCCACCAGATACTAAAAATTACTCTAGAAAGGAGAACAGATTTATGGAAGATAAATCTCTTAGCTATAGTCCTGATTTCTAAACAGCCAGGAATGGAATTTCCAGCGTCAGAAACAGTATACAGTACCTGGGAATAGCAGCCCTTTGGACAAGCAGCGAGTTGCTATCTGCCTCCAGCTCTGTTGACGAACTTCCCAGAGGGAGATGTGTCCAGTCACCAGTGGAGAAAAGGAACTGGACAACCTGGGACTTTAGGTCAAAGAAGTGCTACCATTCTTCCGTTACAATTTCTCCTCTAATAAAAGCTAGTATTGGCAATCTAGATATGGGATGTGTATTGGTTCATTTCACCCATGGTTATGGCAGTTTTCCCTCCAACTGTCGTAACATGATATCCTCCAACATCAACCAGGGTTTTTCACTCTCTCCTGAAATCCCAAGTTTTAGCGTCCCAAACCGTCCAGGTGAGAGACAGCTCCATTCCTTCCAGTTCTAGACGCACTTTATCTTAACCCTGTTCCAAACCCAAGAACACACACACACCCAAAATCATTCTCTCACCAACACCTACCAGGGTCTCAGATGCTGTGGAGGCCACGCTGTGGCTGGGAGCAGCCAGGTCCTCTAAACTAGGTTCTGCTTTTGCTGTAAAAAGAGGAAAAATTAAGGCAACCCATTTATAGAGCACAATAAGGTTTACAACAAGATGCATAAGCCTAAACCAAGGACAACAAAGTACAATCCCTGCATTCATATAAGAGGTGATGGTGCAGCAGATAAACCATGCTGAATGGATGATCGGATTCACACAGCATCTTGACAACTGCACTCCCATATTATGCTGAACCAAAAATCACCCAATTTCATTTTAACCTAGGTTAATACCTTGTGTGAATCCAACAGTGCTTTCAAATTTAATCAGTGCTCAGGGTGCTTTAACTCTAGTGCAGCTGAGCTATAGTTAAGGTGTTGTAAGGAATATCCTTCTAGGTTCAGTTCCAAGTGGGGAAAAAGACACTGGATTCGTGGAAGTTGCTTGGAAAGAAGGTTTAATGGTGGACAGGAGCACATGGCATAAGCCCCTGTACAGAAAAGGTAGATCACATGCTTCCAGATGTGGGCGAAGAGAAAAAAGGAAGGGAAGATGCTGGGAGTTCCTTGCTTTATACTCTCTATTGGGCACCTCCCTAACTGTTTCCTGTTCCTATATAGAAATGTATTCCATTGGCTGTCAGATTCCCAGAGGCATGCTGGGGCAACTCTTGTGGGCTGCCCTGAATCCCAGGGGCATGGTTGATGGAATCTTACCAGGTCCCATGTGGTGTTATGAAAGGGCTTTGGGATTCCTATTATGGTTCTTTGTTATGTAGAAGACTGTTTCAGGCTGGGTGGGAGGAATGTGGCAAGGGTGGGGGCAGGGAGCTGCAGGAAGCTGCTTTGTATTTAAAACATGTTTCTCTTTTCCTCATTCAGGGAAACATATTCTTTCCTTTTTCAATATTTCCTAGGATATTTCATTTTTCTAGGAGGGGGTGGGTACTAACTTCCTACAAAGGAGGGAGGGCTCTCTTTCAAATGGAATCTTGTCCCCATGAACAGTATGTGTGCATGAATCTTAGCTAGAGATGGGGCCAGCCTTTTATTTCTATGAAGGTCTTTCTGGGTTACTGAAAGAAAGATGCTGATGTTTTCTTAGGTAACAGGGAAGGGGCATCCTGATGGATCACCCCCCGTGTTGTGGAGCACCTGTACATCAGGAAAGAAGCAAAGCTTGCTTCATCCCTCTGTCACATAGCTACTAGTTACAGCTTTCTCAGCAGGCAGCAACATCTGTCTGACCTTGTCTGGGCTTGAAAGCTAAGCAGGGTTAGGCCTCATTAGTACTTGGAGGGGAGACCTCATATGGAATACCAGCTCCATATGTTAGGCAAGGAAGTCAAAATAACATCCTAGAAAAAGGCAAGGGAAATTATTCCTCTACTTTTGCCATACGTCCAAAGAATGAACCTGAAGGGACCCTGACTCAAAACTTTTTACTTTCATTAGGGCTACCTGAAGCCGAGGTGGCGCAGTGGTTAAATGCAGCTACTGCAGGCTACTCCAGCTGACTGCTAGTTCAGCAGTTCAGCTGTTGAAATCTCACCAGGCTCAAGGTTGACTCAGCCTTCCATCCTTCTGAGGTCGGTAAAATGAGGACCCAAATTGTTGGGGGCAATATGCTGAACTCTGTAAACCGCTTAGAGAGGGCTGTAAAGCACTATGAAGCGGTATATAAGTGTTAAGTGCTATTGCTACAGATCTGAAATGGAGAATGGTCCATTGCCAAAGATTGTTACCCAACTAAGACCAGGAACAGCTAACAATCTAAAAATAAGTGGATCATTGGCATGCAATTTTGTTCTGGATTTCAAGAGCTGGTCTCACTTTCCTTTTTACTCTGTGTGCGCTCATTCTTAAATCTGATGATGGGAACTATTATTTTTAACATTTATATGTGCCCAGTTGAAAGGCAATAATTGCCTTGAAAAACAGGATAAAAATATTTTATGCATTTATTTGTATCCTACCTTTATTATTTTTACAAATAATTCAAGGTAGCAAACATATTCATCTTCCTCCTCCTATTTTCCCCACAACAGCAGATCTGTGAGGTGAGTTGGGCTGAGCGATGGTGACTGGCCCAAAGTCACCCAGCTGGCTTTCATAACTAAAGCAAGACTAGAACTCACGGTCTTCGGCTTTCTAGCATGGTGCCTTAACCACTAGACAAAACTGTCCAACATATAGATGATGATGATGTATACACCATTTTTTTATGTTTTAGCTAGAGTCTAGAGAAGCTTGTGTTCCACCAAAAGTCTAAAAGATGTTTCTTTTGGTCTCTTCACTGACCACTAGGGCACATCCATACAGCTGCTTTGCCATGTTCATCCCAGAGCTATTAGGAAATCATGCTACCCCCACATGCACCTTTATTGTGCTGTGAAAACAGGTGTGTGCTACCCTGCTGCCAATCCACTTTTAAATGCCCCATTCTAATCTAGGGGATGTGACTGGTGCTTTCCTCTGCTCAAATACCAGTCCTGACAGTTAGAACAATTAATCAGTGGAACAATTGGCCTCCAGAAGTTGTGGGTGTTCCAACACTGGAGATTTTTAAGAAGAGATTAGAAGCCATTTGTCTGAAATGGTATAAGGCTGTGATGGCGAACCTATGGCACGCGTGCCACAAGTGGCACGCGGAACTATATCTGCCGGCACGCGAGCCATCAGCTCCAGCATGCATGTGCATGCCGGCCAGCTGATTTTTGGCCTTCCAGAGGGCCTGGGGAGGCCATTTTGCACTCCCCAGGCTCCAGGAAAGCCTCCAGAGCCTGGGGAGGGTGAAAAATGGGCCCAACGGGCCTATGGGAAGTTCAGAAATGAACTTCCTGTAATCCCGTTGGGCCTGTTTTTCGCCCTCCCCAGGCTCCAGGGGGCTTTCCTGAAGCCTGGGGAGGGCAAAAATGGCCTCCCCTGCCCCCCGGAGGCCCTCCGAAAGCTGGAAATGGATCATTTCTGAACTTCCGGTAGGCCCATTGGGCCCGTTTTTTCGCCCTCCCCGGGGTTCAGGAAAGCCTCCAGAGCCTGGGGAGGGCGACAAACGGGCCCAATGGGCCTACTGGAACTTTGGAAACGAACTTCCAGTAGGCCTGTTGGGCACATTAAGGGTGCCGGCACACGCGCATGCTATTGCATGTGTGAGCTCGCATTTTTGGCACCCAACATAAAAAAGGTTAGCCATCACTGGTATAAGGTTTCCTGAACGGGGGGGGGGGGTTGGACTAGACTAGAAGATCTCCAAGGTCCCTTCCAACTCTGTCATTCTGTTAATCTTCCACCACATGGAAAGGATCTTCCAACGGTAGGCACAACGGTCTGCTTATTGCATGCACAATTACGTTTTCCCTTTTTTCTTTTCTATTGTAGGAAGTTAGCACCCACCCCTCTCCTAGGAAATGAGATATCCTAGGAGATATTAAAATGTAGGAAATATTATGTGGAATATATCTGGAAACATGCTTTTAAACAAACAAAAGACTCCTCTTGGAAACCCCCACCCCTGCTAAGCTCACATATTCCTCTCACCTGGCTGAAAGTCTTTTGCATGACAAAACCATAATAGGATTAGCCCAAGGCCCTTTCATTTCAGCCAAAGCTGGATTAGACAAAAGCCAAGAGCCACCCCAGCATGCCCCTGGGGGGTCTGAGAGCCAATGGGATACATTTCTATACAGGAAAAGGAAATCTAAGAGGTGGGACCCAACTTACACTATAAAAACCAGGAACTCAGCATATCTCTTTCTCTTTTTTCTCTTCACCACACAACCATGTAAGTTACCTTTTCTGTACAGGGGCTCCTGCCATGTGCTCCTGTCCACCATTAAACCTTCCTTCCAAGCAACCTTCATGAATCCAGTGTCTTTTTCCCCACTTGGAACTGAACCTAAAAGGATATTTCCTTATAACAATTGGCGAGCCAGATGGATTCCAAGTAACCTCTTCAATGATCCTGGCCTAAATAAATTTATTAGGCCTTGGCCATTGGGAAGTAGGTTTTAAAGGGGTTTTGATTCAAGGGCTGCTTGGAAAGAAGGTGAGTACCTACCTCTAAATTTTACTTTAAACCATAGAAAACTGGGAAATGTGTGTTTGCATGTGTGTATGTGTGTGGGGGGTAATTTTTGCTTTTTAATTATACTTTATGGCATATGTAAATTCCAATTTCAATTGAATAGTGTGTTGTCTGGGTACAAATCATTTTAGGGAAAAAATAATCATGCTTTTTGTTTAACCAAGTTAATGTATCTTCCTAAATCCTTTGATATTTCCTTCCCCCCCCTTCTCCCCCCCCAGCCCTGTTTTGTCTGCTAGCCATTGCAGGATACTCATTTTATGGTGGTTCTTTTCCACTTCTCCAAATCTGTTTTAATTTGTTGCACTAATTTATAATAGTTATCTATATTTTTGGTTTTCCTTACCTAGGGGTAGGATTTTACTTTTCTTTGCCTTAGAACCATGGACTCAGAATTTTGTTGTTGTTGTTTTTTTTTCTTTCTTTTTGAAGATGGGAACCACATTAGCTTTTTCCCAGTTTCTCAGGTGGTCCCCGTGTCCCAAGATTTTTTTTTTAAGATGTGCAGTGGTTCTGAGATTTCATTTACCAGCTCTTTTAGGACTCTGGGACCTGGTGTTCTCTTACTGTTTTTGCTTATTTTAACTTTAGTTTACAGTCTGTTTTATTTTTTCCTTTCCAGTTATATTTCTGGTTAGTTGGGTTGCATTTCTTTTTGCAAGAAGACATGCAAATAATGAGTTAAGCAACTCATGGCTTTCTCTGTGTTGCCTTCTCTCCTTAGTGGTCCAACTGTTTCCTTGATTTTTCTTCTTGTTTTTTTTTATGTATTGGAAGAATCTTTTATATTATCTTTCACTTTGTTGCAAGTCGTTGTTCATTCAAGGCTTTTGTTTCCTGATTTTTCTTTACAGATTCTTGCTATCTGCTGATATTCTGCTTTAGTTATGTGTCCCTGTTTCCATTTTTGTATCTGTCCTTCATTCATTCAATTTGTCAGTGAGGTCTTTGTGCAGCCATGCTGGTGTTTCTTGGATTTCTGGTTTTTTTTTCCTGATTGCTTTTGTGCAATTGGCTTTTATAATCAAGTTTTTTCAGAGTTTACAAAGCTTCTTGAGTTGCTTCTTTCCTTTAAGACTTTCATCCAAGGAATCTTTCTCAAGTTTCTCTTGAGTTTATTAAGGTCAGCTTTATTTTAAAATCTAAGACTTTAGTGTGTTCAATTGTGTTGAATCATTTTTGTTATGTTAATGATGCAGTTTCAAATCCTTCTACAACTTCTTCTTTGTTTGTAAGTATTAAAGTCAAGTATGGACTTAATTATCTACTCTAGTTCTCTTCTCTACCTTTTGGACAACAAAATTGTCAGTAAGGTTGGTTATTAACATATTTTATTTCTCTCTTGGTGCAAAATTAGTTTTCAAAGTTTCCATGCTTTTAATTTCTGTGTCTGCCATAATATTTATATTTAGCACTTCCAGTATCAAAATCAATAGCATCCTTTTCTTGTGCCCTTTTTTATGTATTTAAAATCATTCTCATTTTGTTTTTAATCTGTCTCTTAGAAATAGCTTAAGAGAGCTGAATGTATAAATTCATTTAGGAACCTTTTAGTTTGCTGCCATTATTGAAGTATATATTTTATAGTCAGCATTCAGTGAAGAGCTGGGCCTATAGTTTTATCTGCATTAAATCTGAATCTTATTTTGGAATCAAAGTAATATTTGCTCCCATTCAGGAATGTGGTACCTTTTACATCAATCAATACCTCATTATGTAAAATCTTTGTAAAATTCTGCCACTGGCCCACCTGGTCCTGGTGTTTGGTTGTTCTTTTGTCTCTTGATCTGCTTCTGATAATTCCATCATTGATATTCATTCATTTAATAGTTTTTGTCCTTTTCTGGTACTTTAGGCAATTCCATTTTTTCCAAATATTCTTTAATTTTATTTTTCTGAAACTTCTTACTCATACAGCTTTTCATAATATTGAATTATTTTTGTTTATCCTCATTTGGTAGTATAGAGTTTCTTTCTCATCTACCAGCCTATGTGTCAATGTCTTCTCTTTCTCTGTTTTGATTTGTGTAAGTTCTGTTTAGCGTTTACAGAGCACAGGACCTTCTGTTAGGGGAGGAGGAAGAATGTCTGTGTGTGTGTGTGTGTGTGTGATTGAAGGGTGGGAAAGCAAATTTTGTTGTTGTTGTTGTCGTTTTTATGTGCACATCCCAAAAGCAAACCCCAGAATTTTCAGTTCTAAATGTGAAGCCCGTGAGTGTGGAGGTCCTAGTACTAGCTGTACAGGGGCGGCTAGTCCTCGCAGATCCCCTTTTTGGATCTGATAAACCTAGAGAGATTCCCTACAGGAAGGGGGCCTTACTTCTACGAGAGAATCGGAAGTCCTTCCCAGAGTTTTTTTAGTCTCTGAAACTGTTGAGCGCGTCACTAGCTAAGCCAAAGTGAACCTTACATTTAAAGGATCATGGGAAGCTCTAGTTCGTGGGTGGCGGAGACCCTTGTGTGGGCTTGGAACCTGGGACGCCAGGAATATATCTGTATGACAGGAATGTGCAAAAAAGTAAAAGCAGGAAACTTGTGTAGAAAATGGGCTTTGCTGAGGGATGACACAGAGAAACAAAACAAAACAAAACAGCCAAATTTATTTATTTGGCTAAATAAAGGTACTTAAGAAAACAGAAAAGGAAAAATGTTGAGGTGTTTGTTTGTTTCTTCTCTCTCTCTCTCTTCTTCTCTCTCTCTTATATGTAACCACGTGGTTTGTTTGTTAAGATTTGTGCCTTCCCTAATTTTAACTGAGATTTATGGCAGGAAGGACTTGTGTGTGTGTCCTGTCATCCTCTTTGTCCATGTTTTTGTGTCTGTGTACGTCTTTTGTCTTGTCTTGTGCGCACTCGAGGTAATTGCAACTGTAAAATATCTCTGTTTCCTAGAGATATGAATTTCAAATTGTTAGAAAATTAAAAGCACTGAAAAGAAAGGAAAATGTCTTTGCCCAGTTAGGACTGGCCAACCTGATCTGGGACAAGGAACAGAGTTCAATTTTCCTATTCCTCTCGGTGTTTTTAAGAAAAGCCAAAATTTAAGGGACAATGTTTTAAGTTAATTTACAGGAAAATTCCATTCTCACATTTACTGTATGTACATGCAAACAGTTTTAATATTGCTCTTCTGTGATGTTTAATGGATACCAATTCTCTGCTAAGATGGAAATGTCTGTTCATTTTTTCCCCGGTGATGTCTCCATTTTGTTATAATTGATTTAACTGCGATACTGATGTGTTGTTTGTTTTCCTCAAACCCTGCCTACAAGCTATCTACCCCCCCCCCAAATCTCTAATCCTTTTACAATGCCTCTCGTGGTAGAATTACCAGCAAAAGGGGGAAGGGACCCTGTTCTTATGTCTTTCAGCCCTGCACACATGATCCTGAAGCCTATGGAAGCAGACCAAATGGGCTCAGAAACTGCCTCCAGTAAAGACATTCCATCCATTTGAGCCAGAATTGGGTTTGAATCTAGTCCTCTAGTCATCACAGCAACCAGAGTGGAGCAGATCTTTCCAAGCCTGGCTGACCAGCCTTACCACCAACACCTAAGGCCACCCAGCAGACATGAATGAAAGGACCCTGAGATGGACAAATAAAGACCAAACATCTATTTTCAATCCCCAGCAGACAGCTGAAAAGACTAGGGGGGAGGGGGGGACTTCATTGTAAAGTTTTCTTTCTTTGCTTCAGTCACAGGACTTCATTGTAAAGTTTTCTTTCTTTGCTTCAGTCACAGAAATTCATTGTAAAGTTTTTCTTTCTTTCTTTGCTTCAGTCACAGAACTTCATTGTAAAGTTTTTCTTTCTTTCTTTGCTTCAGTCACAGAAATTCATTGTAAAGTTTTTCTTTCTTTGCTTCAGTCACAGAAATTCATTGTAAAGTTTTTTTTCCTTTGTTTTCTTTCTTTCCTTGCTTCATTCACTGAAATTCATTGTAACGTTTCTCTTTCTTGTCTCATCTATATTGTAATCAGTTTAATGTACTCATGTAAGAATTGTATTGGGAGTGGTTGCCACAGTGAGTTCTGTACACTTTAGATTTCTGTCTAGTGGGAGGTAAATTTGTAGCTGCATACACAAACACACAGAGACACGCCATTCAGAATTAGACTGAGGTTATCCCTTTTTCACCTACCCCCACCCAAAGCTGCTTTTAGCTTGCTGGGTTTTTTTTTTTGTTGTTGTTGTTTTGACTCTTGCTTTGTGGCATTAAAGCCCAGGCAGTCATATCTCCCTGCTAATTCCATGGGGGAAGGGGACAGATCCCCTCAGGCAATTTCCCCACTTGAAGAGCTAGCAGAAAGGATCTTCGAAAACCCAAGGCCTGACTGCTGCCCAGTAAAGCAAGGTATTTTGCACTGGTGGTCTCAGGAGTAAGAGTCCCAGGGCTCATTCTAAAAAAAAAAAAAAAAAAAAAAAAAAGGAAAAGCCTAGATTGCACACTGGCTAATTTCAATTTGGACTCACAAATCCTAAATGCACTAAAGTAAGAGCTAGGGCAGATTCAAGAACCATCCCTTGGAAATGGGCAGCCTGTGATTTCAAGGTAAACCATGGCTGTTTACCATATTGTGGGGCCTGTGCTTGCTTGAAACCTGTCTGGGAGCTCATCGAAAGTGTTATCACACATCTGAACATAATTGGCATGGAAAATTGGATACTGTAAATTTATTTCCAGAACTTTTGCCCTGGCCATTGACCATCATGATTGAAAGCTCTCCTTTTGGGAGCCACTGAAGGAATCCTTCTGCTGCCTCTTTCAACTGCCTCTTTCAACGTCTTCCCCTCTGCATCAGAGAAAATTGAAAGCACCCATAAAATCTCCCTGACCTGATCAATTTGAAGCTTGTGTCAAAACATGTGTTGCACTCACATGTTTTGAAAAAAAAATGAGGGATTGTAGGAAGTTAGCACCCACCCCTCTCCTAGGAAATGAGATATCCTAGGAGATATTAAAATGTAGGAAATATTATGTGGAATATATCTGGAAACATGCTTTTAAACAAACAAAAGACTCCTCTTGGAAACCCCCACCCCTGCTAAGCTCACATATTCCTCTCACCTGGCTGAAAGTCTTTTGCATGACAAAACCATAATAGGATTAGCCCAAGGCCCTTTCATTTCAGCCAAAGCTGGATTAGACAAAAGCCAAGAGCCACCCCAGCATGCCCCTGGGGGGTCTGAGAGCCAATGGGATACATTTCTATACAGGAAAAGGAAATCTAAGAGGTGGGACCCAACTTACACTATAAAAACCAGGAACTCAGCATATCTCTTTCTCTTTTTTCTCTTCACCACACAACCATGTAAGTTACCTTTTCTGTACAGGGGCTCCTGCCATGTGCTCCTGTCCACCATTAAACCTTCCTTCCAAGCAACCTTCATGAATCCAGTGTCTTTTTCCCCACTTGGAACTGAACCTAAAAGGATATTTCCTTATAACACTATCACACAGTAAGCTCAGAAGTGGGTTCCTACCGGTTCAGACCAGTTCTATAGAACCGTTAGTAACTTGGCGGCCTGGGTCGCTGGAACTGGCAGCGACCCAGGCCTGCACACCCCCGAACCGGTTCTCTCGGCAGTGCCATCTTGTTTTTTGCTTCTGTGCATGCGCATAAGCTTTTTTTTTAGTACTGCACATGCGTACGCACGGCGCACAACGGGCGCACGCCCATGCGGCACGTCCCTGAGCGAACCAGCAGTAAAAGAATCCGGAACCCACACCTGAGTGAGCTGAACTTTTAAAAGAATGCTTTTTAACTTTGGTTCGACTAGTTAATTGTTCAAGCACTAGGTGGCAGAAAGCGTTAAGGGTTTTTTAAATTATTATTATTTGTTCAGTCAAAGATGCAGCTGGCAAAAGCTGGAGATGGAGAACAGAACAAGGTTTGGAGCTATGGAGAGCCGTGTGACAGCTGTAAAGTTCCCCAAAACCCTCCTTGAAGAGAGGGAGGGAGGAGCCAAGCCTGCCCGGGTATAATGGCAGGTGGAAATGACTTTGGGAAACAGGAGGAAGAGCAGCAGATTAGGCAATGGACAAATAAGAGGCAGATGAGTCTGCAGAAGGAATGTGGGCATGGCAAAGTTCTCAGAAAGGATCCTCCCTAGTTTCTTCTGCAGAGGTGAGGGGGGAGTGAGAGGAGTACTTTCCCACCTGCAAGATGCGGTTAATGTAACCTTACAATAAAAATAGAGCTTGTGCTCCTGGATGCACTATTTGTCTGCACTAACTGGCAAGGCTGATATCTGGAAGGAGCTGCCATTGGAAACCGAATTCTCTGCCACCAGGCTACAGAAGTACAAGAGCTAAGTCCTTTCCATTATACTTTCAATTACATGCAAAGATGGGCTAGTCAATTTCAGGACTTTGCACTCCTTTGACCGACACAAAATAATCTGTAAAACATGCAGAGGAGTCATCTACAATTTAAATGGATTCTCCTATAAATTCATTGGCTGAAGCAGTAACCAGTAAACTAACCAGTCAAATTGATCTATTACTTGTAAAAATATTTTAGGACCAGGAAAAGATTGCAATCTTCTACATGTCTACTCAGAAGTAATTTTATTAATAATACACTTATCTTTGAGTTCTTGAAACTTAGTTATCAGTTGCTTTAATTCATTTATATGTACTGTTTTATGTTTATTGCATGTGTTAACTGTTGCATATGTTTTTGTTAACTGTTTTGTAAACCACTATGTCTGTACTGATTTGATAGTATGCAAATAGAATAAAAAATGAAAGTTCAATATGCTATTCAGAACTAATCTTATTAATAATACATTTATCCTTATATTCCTGACAATTTGATTAGTTATTGGTTGCTTTAATTCATTTTTAACTTCCGCATGTTTTTGTTAACTCTTTTGTAAACTACTATAGGTCTGTACTGATTTGACAGTATGCAATAAAATTATAAGTTCAATAGGATTTAGTCTTTGAAAAGAATAAGCAATTTAGGTCTGTGCATGCTTTGACAATAATTTGGAAGAAATTATTTGGATACTTTCATATAAGCCCAGCATCTCTTTATTATTCATTAAAAGAGATGCTTTGCTCACATGTAGTACAAAACAGTATTTCCAAATCATTTTTAAAGTACACACAGTACCTTCCAAATGCATTGCTTCTATGGTCTCCAAAATTCTTAATAGAACTTTGGCTACTCTGGCAATTAATAGTCCAAAACACAGAAGGTTTCTGTTTAAATTGTTGACTTATTTGTCTTATTTGAACTAAGTGAATCAAACATGTCTTGGCAACTTCCTAAACATACAAAGGGAACAGGACTGCGGCCAGCTAAAGAAACGGTGCATGGATTGGTGTGTGAGAAATGTCATTTTTGGTAACTAATCAGTTTGCATGACAAGCATTTTAAAAAAAAACACAAGCAAAATGTATTCAATATAGATCTTAGAAGAGGAATATCTACCCTTTCTTTTCCAGCACAATTAATGCAACATCTTTTCTTAAAAGGTATTTACCATCTGCGCTGTTATACATATTAATAACAATAATGGAATGGATTCAGGTTCATGCTTAGATTCAGTGATATCTACTTGATATTAAATGTTGTATCATGGTTCATGTCAAATCTCCTTTAAATATGTCTAAATCAGGATTTCATCCAATGCTTTCAAACTAGTCTGAACATGCTATTAAGTAAAATGAGCATAAGATCTTTTTGAATACAAGTTATTCTTTCATTAGACTTTGCAGTCTTAATCCCAATGCATTTGCAGCCTGGCAAACCAGGAAATATTTTTGCCTCCTATTCCTACCTGTGCTCAGCAGCTCTGTCAGACATTGGTCAGATATTGTTGCCGCAAGTGGTGGGACAGGAAGTAGTCTTGGGGATCTCTTGTTCTTGACCGTTGCCCCCTTGGCCTTGGGCCTGTCACTTCCAGATGGAGGCTGTTCTCTGGCCATGCCAGAAATAGGGCTGCTTGGCAGACTAGGGAGCAGATGTGATGCATTGAAGGGAGAATGGTAACCAGATGGCAAATCTATATTGTAACCTGGTATATTTGGGGAAAAACATGCTGTGGAGAGGGATGGGGAATTAGGACAAGAAAAGAGAGGGGCAGATGGGTAGTGGAACTTGGAGCAAGGGGCTGACAGTGGTGGGCATACTGGCTGTTGGCCCAGCAAAGGGGCTCTGGGCAGGGAAGCAGGGCAATAAGATCCATAATGGTCAAGGCTGAGCCATTTGTTGGGGAGTGTATAGGGAAGCAGGGGTTTCTGCTTGCGATCAGAACCAAAATTGTTGGGGGAGATTGAGGGGGAAGGAACGGGAGGGAGCTCAGGGCTGAGGAAGGCACCAGGTGAACCAAGCTGAGCTGGGCAACCACCTGCAGACTGAAAAAGAAAAGAGAGGAGAAAGATGCTGCAGCAGCAAAAAAAAAAGTTAATTAATATATCCTCCCATCTCATTGTTGAAGTGGACAGCCAACTAGAGAAAGGGAAAAGTGGAACAAAGTCAAAAAGGGGAAGGCTCCAAATTCTATCTGACCTATAGAAACCCAAACTACTATATCCGAAATGCTTTGGCCTTTGCAAGTTTATTTAGCACTTAGAATAATTCTCCCAATTTGGATTGTTGTAAAATCAGCCAAATTAAGTAAAATAGAATAATGGCTGGCAATTTTTGAGCTTAATCCTGCAGTACTGTGGACCTGAATCTTACAAGTGGGAAATAATAGTGGGGTGGTTTATTCATATTTAGATCACCAAAATGTTGCCACTTTACATACTCTGTTGGAGTCCATCCCAATACTAGGGATGCAATAGGCAAGAATTGATCCTTGATCTTGAACCTATTTTCCCCATCCAAATAACACTTTGCACATGAATCTGTTTATTATTCCACATTCCATTTATTCTGACAATTCCTGCAAATGGGCAAATGTCTCCCTCTTAAAGTCTTGATACAGCAGGAACCCTATGCTCAGGGGTGGGTTCCTCTTACCTTCTCCTACCGGTGCGCATCGTGATGTTGTGTGCGTGCCTCTCGCGCAATTTTGGCTCTCTGCGCATGCGCAGAAGGACAATTTCACTTCCACGCATGTGCAGAGAGCCAAAAACCTTGAAAAATCCCAAAATAAAGATGGTGGCGTGCATGGACCACTGAAGAAAGCAGCGGAGCCGTCGCGCAATCGGCGGGCCGCTACCGGAACGGCGGAGTGGACCGCACCGGTAGGAACCCACCACTGCCTATGCTGAACCCAGACTGAGTTGGAAAGGGCAGAAAAATACAAAAGGAGAGAATGGGCCCCAAAACGAAATCAAAACCTAGGATGGAGGATTGGAAAAACAGATAGCCATCAACCTTGCACACCTGAAGACGAGGGCTGCTCAAGACAGGCGAACTGGCAGAGCCTGTGGGAAGCAAGGCATTGGACGGGCTGGGAAGAAGGTTGCTACCACCAGTATCAAAAAGGGTGTCTGGCATGGGCACAAAGCAAGGCTGATCTGTGAAGCTCAGAGAGGTTTGTGCAGGCACTGGTCGAGGGCTGGAGAAGAAATCTAGAGAATAAAAGAGAGACCTAGTCAGTTGGACAGTTGGATACGCTACAAAAACATTCCAAATTTGACAAGAGGCATACATGATATAGATTCAATCTGCTTACATGTTTTATGCTTTACTTTATTTCTGTAGAATCAAGAGTTATGGAATTATGAAAGTCTCCAAACATTAGGAATTGCAGTATTTATATAGCCTCAGGCTATCTCCTCCACCCCATCTCTATAAAAAGACAGTCCAATTTGAATAGTGTTGAGAATACAACATTATTTCCTTTCAAACATGTATTCAGCTAAAAAACAAAAATCTTCCCAGAATGGTTGAGGAACTCTTTCAATTGGGTAAGAAACACATCATGCGAACAGAAAAATGAATTAATTCAGCAAGCAGGCTAGGGGTGTTGTGGGAAAGCAGCGATAATGTGATATCCAATTTGGACCCTGGATTATACTGTAGTTAAACAGAAGTGCCTTACCTGGGAGACACCTTCAGTTTATAAGTTTACCTTCCTTAACCATGGCTCTAGGTATTGTCCAAACTCAAACTTGGGTGGTAAGCTCAGCTAAGTTTAACTGCTGACCTTAGAACAGAGGTCTTCAAACTTGGCAACTTTAAGACTTGTGGACTTCAACTCTCAGAATTCTCCAGCCAGCATAGCTGGCTGGAGAATTCTGGGAGTTGGAAGTCCACAAGTCTTAAAGTAGTCAAGTTTGGAGACCCCTGCCTTAGAAATTCACAAGAGGATCCAAGAACAACTATAACAAAAAAGACCAGATCCATCTGAAGCATCTCTGCTGCTCTTGAAGTTTTTTTCTTACTTATGGGAATATTAAGATGAGATAAGAGTACCAGGAAGTTATCCCAATTGGATTACTACAGTAACTTTATTTTATAAAAAGAAGATGTCTGGGATTTAGACCCTGTAAAGATAGCTAAAATATTGCTCTGACCAGGGAGGACAGCCTTACTAGGTTTCTTGCTCACGGTACTCATGGATAATTATTTTTATTCAGAACTAGGACCAGTCTTTAATTAATTTATTGTTCAAAGTTATGTGAATGCAGAATGCAGAAAACAGTGTGTGTGTGTGTGTGTGTGTGTCATACTGGAGGTGACTAATGGACTGATGGATTCTACACCCCATTTATGCCTTGCTCCCTTCCTTAGCTCTCTTTCAATTTCAATTTTAATGTTAATATTTATTATTTTAAAATCTTACTGTTTTATTCTGTTGTTTTTACTCTGTTGTAAGCCACTTCGTGTCACCTCTAGGTGAGATGGGTGGCACAGGCATTTAATCAATACATAGATACCAGTGGTGGGTTCCTACAGGTGCGGTCCACTCTATAGCACCGGTAGCGGCCCGCTGGTGACGTCACAGTACCGGTGCGGTCGGTTGCTGTTGCCTGGGCGCCGCCATTTTTTTAAAAAAAAATTTAAATGTTTTTAAATTTTTTCTTCTGTGCATGCCCAGAAGCCGAGCTTCCGGCACTGCGCATGCGCTGCCTTCCTACCCCACAGTGAGTCCAAGCAGGGGAGGATGGCTGAGGGAGCGTGTGAGACGCTGAAAGAACGGGCGGCAGGAGCTATCTCCATTCCCCTCCCTTCAGCAGTCCGAGAAGCCACGAACGCATGGTGATGATCCTAGGCATTTTTACACGTTCGAGGCTTCTCGAGCTGCTGAGGGGAGGGGGAATGGGCGGTAGGACCTATCTCAGTTCCCCTCCCTTCAGCAGTCTGAGAAGCCACGCCCACCCAGTCACATGGCTGGCAAGCCACACCCACAAAATAAGCCACGGCCACAGAGTGGTAGTAAAAAAATTAGGAACCCGCCCCTGATAGATACTGTAAATCAGCCTGGTTAAACATGCTTTGTGTCCACAGCCACTGAGCTTAAGACACATTGCACCCCCTTCCCGATGCTGATCGTGCTGCCTTGGAGAAGCCACTGCACTGTTCTCACCTGCCCAGAGATAGTTGGGAGGCAGCTGGCTTGGTTTTGTAGCAGCAGAAGCAGCACAACAGCAGCACAACAGGGAGGGTGGCTGCAATTGTGAAACAAGCATTTTTACCACATAGAGAAGCAATCGTGTGTCAGATCCCACCCATGGGCCACAAAAGTATTAGCCGACACCTTCTAGGCCCTGACCACAAAAGGGTAATGGATGCTGGGGGATAAAATTGCCACATTTGCAATCTCTCTACTCAGAGAAGATTATAGTCTAGCACTAGTGAAGGCGTGTCCAACCTTGGCAACTTTAAGACGAATTGACTTTAATTCCCGGGATTCCCCAGTCAGCTGCAAGTCTTAAAGTTGCCAAGGGTGGACGCCCCTGGTTTAGTGAATTTCTGGTGAGTTAGCTTTGGAGAACTGAGGGGGGAAGCCTTCTGCTTAAAAAGTGTGCTAAGAATCAAAGCTTCCTTTTAGAAAAGATTCCTGTGGTCTTTTAGATTTATTTCAGTAATAAGCAACGCGAGTGCATTTCTCCTCTATGTTAAATAGCAGTAACCCACTGTGTCAATGAAGAAGTGGGGCATCCAATATTTTGTAGTCTGGGGCCATACTTGGTCATGGCTGAGTGGAGCACCATACTGGAGCAGTGGCTGGAGCTAGGGCAAGAAATGGATGAGGCCAGCAGAAAGGCTAAAATTATTTAATTTAAACTTACAACTAATTCAAGCTTATGCTTATGAAATGCAGCTGATATTTAACAATTTTCCCCTGTATTTAATAATTTGCCCTTTCGGACATAAGGAAAATCATGTAGCACAGGGGTCTCCAACCTTGGCAACTTTAAGACTTGTGGACTTCAACTCTCAGAATTCCTCAGCCAGCTTTGCTGGCTGAGGAATTCTGGGAGTTGAAGTCCACAAGTCTTAAAGTTGCCAAGGTTGGAGACCCTGTAGCAGATCTGCCCCATGATTGCTTGGGGCCACATTCTACTTTGGAGTCTCAAAACGTAAAACTCCCACAGCTGTGGAAGAAAACATGGCAAATGTAGCCTCCCACAAATCCATGTACGCCGTTTGGTCAGGAGAGAAGGAACCAAACAATATTTGCTGTGAAAGAAGGTCAAACACCTCCCTGGAGGTATCAAACAGGTCTGCGCCTGCTTTCTTGCGCCTGCTTTGCGTGCAGCCTGTGGCTAACCACATCCCATGGTCTTCCCGAAGCTGAGCCCCGTGACCCAGCTGTGGCTTACTCTCCCTTCCTGTCCCTACAGCACAACTCTCTCGTTTCTGGAGGGTCAGACGGCCCAAACCGCTGCCTTGGCACTTTCGGAGTTGCGTGAAACGGGCATAGTCATTCCGAGCCTGTTTTCTTCCTCAATCCAAAGTGGAAATTTTGAAAACCACAACCCCACATCAAGCACTCTGAAGATTTTTCCACTTGATGTGTGTGTGTGGGGGGGGGTTGTTTCTTTTTCCGATGTTGATTCCCAATTTTAAATTGACCGACTTCAGTCATTTTTGTGACTTAGAACTTCATTTTTAGCAATATAGAATTAGCATGGGTGAAAACAGGGAGTTTGTGCATAAGGGGATGACGTGCGCGCACGCGCACACACACACACACACACACACACACACACACACACACACACCACACACACAACACACCGAGGCAAGGGAAGATTAAATGTCTGAGGATGCATCAACCACTTAGCAAATTTATTGGGAACTGCATCTAAAATACTGGCTCAGTTTACACAGCGGCTAAACTATTTTGAGGCGCTATAAGGCATGGCTGCTTTAGCATGTTTTACAAACTAAAGCATCATGTTACAGTATAAGATAATGTGGTTTGTTTGTGCATAACATATAACATGAATGTATCCGTTGTGTTTTGCTGAAGTGGGTTTACAGTATGTTTTTAAATTATTTATTTATTTATTTATAATTAAATTTATATACCGCCCTTCTCCAGGGGACTCAGGGTGCTGAACAGCCAAGTAAAAGCACAATATAAACATTAAAATTAACTTCACTATCTTGTTAATATAATTACAAAAACCCAAACGCTACCCAAGCAAGTAAGAAACATGTTTATGTGTCAAAATCCATTTCTCCAGAATGTAGCAACCGCTAGAGGTGGACCATCCTTTTCTTAAGCATACGTGACACAAAAGAACCAAACGGCTATAAATGTGTCAAAACTTTTCAGCTAAGGCAACTGACCACACTCAGCTTGCCAGTTTCTTCAAGTGAGGCCAACAGTTGTTTTCTAAAGTTGGCTGCTACTAGTAATATACAAGTTAGAACTTTGTGACAAAGCCTAACATTAAGACAACTAACATAAAAAGAGTTTTCAAACTAAATCTTAATCCTTTTTGGTGACAAAAAATGTTTCGCCGAGGCATGCTAGATCTACACAGGGTTTAGGCTTTGATGCGTCGTATTGAAAAGATCTGAAAAACCGAAGGTATATTTTTTGAGAAAACAGCCTTCCTGTTTCCACTGAAGAATTCATAATATTCTTTAACCATTGATAGAATAATTCCCATATATTATAATAATCAGATTGTCCCTTCTCTTTAATTTTGAGTGTTAACCTATTCATTTCTGCACATTCTGATATTTTCCTAATCACATTCTCATCCATAGGGATATTTTCCCTACGGGAATTATTCTATCAATGGTTAGAGAATAAATATGAAAAGTGGGGAGGGGGGGAAGCAGAAGAGTGAAATAAAGAAAATGTTTTGATAAAGTTAAATAAGTTAAGAAGAGGATTGTTATAGTATTAGGTATGGTATATATTAGTATTAGTATTAAGAATAGATAAAATGGTAAATATGGCTGTAAATTGTAATTGTTATTGTATAAAATACTTGCACAAAATATATGTACCCAGACGACACACTGTTTAATGGAAGATGATGTTTGAATTAAAATAAAAGAAAAAATGTACCGTATTTTTCGGAGTATAAGACGTACCTTTTTCCCCCCTAAAAGAGGCTGAAAATTTGGGTGCGTCTTATACTCCGAATGTAGCTTTTTCGAAGCTTTTTTTTTCCAGCCCTAACGAGGTACTAACTATCTTCCCGGCTCTTCCTGGCTTGCAGGCTTGTTTTCATTGCTACTCCCTCTGAAAAAGGTTTTTTCAGCCCTAATGAGGTTCTAACGATCTTCCCGGCTTGCAGGATTTTTTCATTGCTACTCCCTCCAAAGAAGTTTTTTTCCAGCCCTAAGTCTTTGCAGGCTTGTTTTCATTGCTACTCCCTCCAAAGATTTTTTTCAGCCCTAACCAGGGGATAAAATAATGTGCTGAAGCTGAACAGGCTAAGGACGCTAGCCAGATGAATACCTGGTAGGTAGATTTTTTCCCCCTATTTTCCTCCTCCAAAACTAAGGTGCGTCTTATACTCCAGTGCGTCTTATACTCCGAAAAATACGGTATTTAAAAAAATTCATAATATCTTTATCACAATACATAGGATTTTACTTTGCCAGCTGTTGCTGACAATAGGAGGTGGTGCTCGTCTACGTTTCAAGGCCATTGAACCAGTGTCGAAGGCATGTGGCCAGCATAATGTCACAGAGCGCTGTTACCTTCCCACCAAAGTGGTACCTATTTATATACTTGCATTTGCATGCTTTTGAACTGCTAGGTTGGCAAGAGCTGGGGCAAGGACAGGAGCTCACCCCATCACGTGGCACTCAGGTCTCAAACCTGGACTGCTGGCTTTCCAGCTGACAAGCCCAATGTCTTAACTGCTGAGCCACCACACTACTCTATCCTAATACATGCAAGTAAATAAATCTCTCCAATAAAATTTATTGGTATCTTTCATTTTAATACATGTATGGCTAACCTTTCAAGAGCAACCTATCTAAAGTTGGATTAGTAAGATTTGCATCTTGTGTCCATAGACTTCTGCTTTCCTTTTACTCTAGAAACATTATAGAATCCAAAACTGATGCAGGCAGTTCATCCAACTGGCCTCATTCACATAATGTGCAAAATCAATGGCTGGATTCCCACCACACGCTGAACACAGACTACCTGATGGCATTTACTCTTGACTAATGTGGAAACCTATTCAAACCTTTTCAGCTGTAGGGCCATTTTGTGTGGCCTCCTGAATGGAACACCCTACTTTCAAAATGTCAGCCTTCATGATCAACCAATTGTTTTATTAGTGCCTCCTCAAGAGACACAATAAGTTTTTAGATAGATGGAGATAATTGTATTCTGACTTTTCCAACACTGTTTTGGTTGCTACTGTTTATAGATGCAATACTCGTATTATCGTGATCTCTCTTAAATCTCTCTAATTTTGCTCAATGGTTTTAGGTTTTTACTTCAACTCTGCTGTGGCCCAGAGGTGGAGCTCTTGGCTCACAGTCAGGAGGTTGTGAGTTCAATCCTAGGTAGAGGCAGATGTAGGGTCTCCTACTTGGGCAGGGGATTGGACTAGATGACCTGCAAGGTCCCTTCCAACTCTGTTAATCTGTTATTATTATTAGGTGGGGATTAAGCTGTACTACCTATTTCTATTGTGCTGATTTTAATTTTTTTTCTAGTGCAGCCTACCTTGAAAAACTCTCTGAATGGGGGAATAGACATTCATTCTTTTGATGGCTGGGTCTTAAAATATAATCAATGATATAATCTGCATGTAATAGAGGATTGGAGGTGGGGGAGAATACTCAACACATCTTACTCTTCACTGGAACTGGAACTTGTTTGGATTCCCAATAAACACATACAATGATTGCTGGGTCACCAACTACTGCTATTGTGATTTTATTTATTTGTATCATAGCTCATTATTGGTTCCTGTCTTCTCTATGGTAGCAATAGCAATAGCACTTAGACTTATATACCGCTTCACAGTGCTTTACAGCCCTCTCTAAGCGGTTTACAGAGTTCAGCATATTGCCCCCAACAATCTGGGTCCTCATTTTACCGACCTCAGAAGGATGGAAGGCTGAGTCAACCTTGAGCTGGTATTTGCAGGGAACGGGTGAAATTCAAAAATTTTCCCTACCGGTTCTGTGTGTATGGCTTTGTGGGTGTGGCAGGGAAAGAATACTCCCCACTCCTGGGGGAAGGATATTGCAAAATCTCCATTCCCACCCCACTCTGGGGCCAGCCAGAAGTGGTATTTGCCGGTTCTCCAAACTACTCAAAATTTCCGCTACCGGTTCTCCAGAACCTATCAGAACTTGCTGAATTTCACCCCTGGCAGGGAAGTGCTAAAGGAAACTCCAAGGAAAATCAAACTGCGTGCAAAAATATGCACTGACCTATTTGTATGTACCTGTACAATTGCATTACAGAAACAGAACATTACAGAAATTTCCAATAGCCGATTGTGCTCAGGAGTGAAATTTCTCCACAATTGGTACCCGATGTGTCAAAAAGATGCCTGATAGGATTAGCCATCTTCTGCAGCAATGCAACAAAAAGACTTGTGGCACTTTACATACTGACAAGACTGCAGTCAACACATCTGATCTTTGAACAGTTATGCATTTATAAATTTCTAGTCCTTAAGAATATAAGGACTCTTTTGCTTCTGCCAAAAAATAGTTCACTCAAGAAGCACTCCCTCAGTCTCAAGAAGCACCCACAAATTTCCCCAACTCTGCATTCTAGATTTACCCACACCCATAATTTATGCAACGTGGTAAATGCCCATCCTGATTTTTGACCCCACCAAAATTAATTCCCTCTCTGACAACAGAATACACCCTTACACACACACACACACACACACACACACACACACACACACACACACGCTCTGTCCAGCTACTTCCTTCTTTCCCTAATCTTTCAAAGCATCCTCCCCCACAATGTTTCCTAACATGTGCCCTTCCCCACTGGCACTTACACAAAAATACACTGTAGCTCCTTTTCACATGTAAACACAATACAAGCCATGCTTCAGCTCCCTCCTCTACCAAATTTACAAACACATATAGACACAAACGCCCTAATCTCAAGAAACCAGTGAATAGATTTTCCCTTTCCCAGGACTGCAACTTCTTTTACAATTGTACTACTTGATCATTAGGACATGAAATATTTGTTATTGCTGAAACTGCTCTCTTCCAAAAGAAACACTTATATTATTTGTGTCTACAGTAGCTCTCACAGGTTGGCTACATAAGGGCATATGTGCCTTATTTCCTCATCAAAACCACAGCGAGGTTTTTTGTTTCTTTATTCCCCTAAATACTTGTTTGATCTCTACCATGCTACACAGTGTAATCCTGGGCTTGTTTGTTCAAAAGGCAGTTATATTCAAAAGATTTTATTCTTATATAAAAATTGTAGCTTACTTCAGAATAAACCTATCCCGGATTGCAGTTGTGCAATTGCATTCACACATATGCATTAATTATGTCTATTTTGTTCTTTATAAATATCCTTTGCTAGAAGTAAATAATCTCCCTATCTTTCTCCCTGCAAGACTACAAACTCTTAACATTCTTAGTATGATTTTAAACAAATAACAAGCAACATTGATGAGTTAGGAATATCTATTTTGCTTTAAATCCTGCCCCCTGTTCAAAAAGTACCATTTTCAACTTTGACAGCATATCATTTCCTCTCTCTCCTCATGTCTTGGAGACTAAAATGAATAATATTAATAATTATCATTATTATCATTGCAGGTATTACTATTATGATAGTTCAAGTAAGAGTTTGAACAACAGGCTGAACCCATAAAGAAACTTAATGAACCAAATCAGAAAACAAACCTATTCTTGTGCATGTGCAGAGAGCTATTAGGTCTTTAATTGAACTACTTAATCGTGTTATAAAAATGCAGCCATTAACTCTGTAAATTACATCACTGTAGCTTTTCTTGGTGTATAACTGTCACATGCAAGCATTAACCAAGAAGGCCAAATATAAACAGATTCTGGCCCTCTCTGTACTAATTATAGACTGTTCATCTCTCTACTGAATATAAGTTCTCCAGGGTAAGTTTTTCTCTCTCACTCATGCCATTTTTAAATTTTGAAAAAGCAGGATAGGAAGATTATTGGCACTTTTGAACATTGGTATACCATGGACAGAAAAAAAATCACTAAACTAATCAACCCTGAGTTCTGATTTGGGGCACAAATAATATGGCTCAAATTATCCTACTTTGGACACTTTATGCCACGACCAGTGTGATCTAGAAAAGGTTCTAATATTGAGAAAGATGGAAGGAAAGTGAAGAGAACAATACACAGCAAGGTAGATGGACTCAGTTACAGTGGCAATGGTACAATGTTGGAAGACCTCAAACACCAGGTTAGGGAGAGATCGTCATGGAGAAAATCTCTCTACCCAGTCATGAAGAGTTGACAATGAATTGGTGCCACATAATCAATCATGTTACTTTCTCAATGCTGGTTAGTACACACAGTCTGAAATGTTTGCATCGATATATTAAACTCCATAACTGCACATCAAGTAAAGGAAAAACAGCACTGCAATTCCCATTCACTGGATTTACTCATTTATTTTTATAATTTAGATCCTACTTTTCTAGGACACTCCAGGACATGTATTGTGTAAACCATAACATAACTTATTTGGTAGGCATAACATGTCATACACGAATAACATATTAAGCTTGCCAAAATAACTAACTACTGAATAACAAACTACTGTAGTTAGCAAACCATGAACTATAGTATATGTTGTGTAAATCCAATTGTGATTTATTCAATAAACATTGGTTAAAAAGACATCACTTAGCACGCCCAAACTCAACCAAATATGCAGTGTGGTGTGTGAAATCAGATATGGTGTGGCAATAAGCACACTCCAAGTCAGACAAGGCTGGGCCTCATCTAAATTTTGCCTTTCTTTCCCTATAGCAAAGAAGATTACCCCATGCAATATGGGCAACCCAGACTAAAATTGTTATTAAGGAAATCTATTCCTTGGCTTCTAAACTACAGGACAGAGATTTCATGGTAGAGCAGCAGATTGCACCAGACGAGACACAGATGAAGAGTGCAAAAGCTAGCTGTAAGTTTCCGTATAGATCACACATTAAGTTTCTTTTCTTGCATCAGCCATATCTCCTTGGGTTTCCACCCCCCTCAAGATGTTAAAAAAAACCCTTTCAATTTCATTCATTATGAAAAAAACATAAATTCATACATTCATTACACTTCACTGTTAATAGCCAGTTCATAGAAAGGCTTGGCAAGTATCAGAGAGTGTGGAAACTCAAACACGCCACAGATTGTATGAATAGCTGGGGATCGCAGTTACTAAATGTTAGAGGAAACAAGTAGATTGTCCGATATCCAAGACTCAGTATGAGACCATGGATGATCAATGAAAGAACTGTAAATTGGCTGTAATCCCCCTATTTTATTGCTCTGCGAATGCTAAATGCACTTCTGCCAATTTCTTTCAAAGACTTGGGCAGAATCAGTTGGGAAGCGAGAAAACAAAGTAGTAGTAAGTAAGGACTATTTAGCATACTGTCCCCTTTCCAGGGAGGGTCCTCTGTTGCAGCGGTTCCTTGCCCCACCGAGTTGTTTTCAGCTTCTTGAGGAGAAAGAGAAACCTCTGCTTGCAATAGAATACCTTATTCCACAGACTGTCTACAGTAGACCTCTCCCCATTTCTAAGAGGTCTGTAAGTGGCGTGCATAAGCACACCACTGTGCCTACCGTCCCTGTCCTACTGTCCTATTGTCCTCTTTATCGGAACTTTTTACTTATGTTATGTTTATACAAACCACTACTATCCTGTACATGTTTGACAAATAAATAAAAATAAATATAAATAAATAAATAAAAGATGACACTTTATTTACCACCACCCCTGTGGAGCAGAGAGAACTATCTCTCCTAGCTGTCTCCATACATTCAAGAATTCCAATTTCCAAGCAGCTTCTTCCTAGGATTGGAAGGCCCAAGTCAGAAAATGTCTACGAGATATTGTGTTTCATCTGTAGCCATGAAGCAGGAATAGAGGCAGCTGTAGTTTGCCGCATGAGGGTGAGTGAACTAGGTTGGACTAGGCAAAATTCACTCTACAAGAACTCCCCACTTTGCTTTCCTGGTCTCTGGCTACTTTGTTATACGCGGTTATATTTTCACAACTGAACCTCACCTCTGGGGTACAGATGAAGAATCAGATGGCCCAATTCTACAGAAAGAGAGCGCTCTGTACAAGTACAGAGAGCACTTCCTTCTTTCCCTTAGCACCGGCTCTCTCTCGCAGCCCTTAGGTTTATGGAGAAGGGCTATCTATGCCAGGGAACAGGGAGGGGACTGAATAAAAGCAAGGATCAACTCCCACCACACCTGCCCCATCATCTCCTACCTGCAGTGGAAGGCCAGCAGCAGTCTGTCACCATCCCCAGAGACTGCCGTGGTCCTGCCATGGGGACTTCTCCATATGGTTCAGGTTCCTCTCCTCTCCAGACATTCAGAGCAGCAAAGGGGTGGTGGTTCCTCATTCAACAGGGGCCTCTGCCCTTTGACTGACAGGCAGAGGATTCTGTAGCCTGCCTGGGGACAGAGTTGGTGACCTTACTGCCACTCCTCTGCATTGCAGCAATGTTTTTGGGGGGGGGGGGGCTAACCCAGCTTTTTCCTTGAACTACTCTCCTTCCATTAAAAAAAAAAAAGTCAAAGAGGCTTCCGGAACATCGAGATAAGAAGGGGGCTTTTTAGAAACATTTTCAGTCCCTGGCACAATGCAGGCTCAATTTAGTCTTCCAAGATATGGAAGTTTGGGAATATAATCAGGTTAATATCCACTGTTTAGTTTCCAGACAGGATGGGGATTCTGCAGGTGGCGGCCCCAAAACCCCTGGAAGAGAATGCAGTTCAGAGACCAGTCCTTTAGTCCTTCCTAAAAGAAACAAGGATTAACTGAAAACTACAGTCCCTAAAATTCCAGCTGTGAGATAATCTGCCTCTGAGCATGTCTGAAGTGCCTCTCTTCATCGAATTTGCTTGATTATATTTTTATTACTCCTGAGGATTGAGCTTAACAAAAGATCTAAATCAAGCCCTTATTTATTGACTTTCCTTGTATATTTTTAAATTAACTTTTGGAACACAGCCAACACAGTTGTCCCTATCATCACTTTATCTTCACACCAGAAAAAGCATCATCAATTTCTATGCATCAAGACTGACGTTAAAAGCAGTAACATTCAAAAAATGTTGGTAGATTCTAACTCCTTAATTAAAAGATTTCAAACAATTAGTACGTACAATAATATTAGCTGGGTCTCAAATATCCTGGACTACACAACTAAGACCACAGCAGTGGATCAAAATCATTTTACTCATTTCAAGAGTTGTCATATTTATGGCTATTTTTGCTGTCACCTTACCACTGAAAGCCACCCAGATAGAAACACAGTCAACAGAAATACATTTTTAAATGTTACATTTTTTAAATGTTAAATGTTTAACATTTAAATGTTAAGTTTAACATTTAAATGTTAATTTTTTAACAAGTCTTCTAAGTTGGTGACAGTATAGACCAGTGATGGCGAACCTTTTTTTCCTCAGGTGCCGAAAGCGCGTGTGTGCCTGCTATCGCACACGCGCGAGTGCCCACACCCATAATTCAATGTCTGGGGAGGGCGAAAACAGCTTCCCCCGCCCCCCGGAGGCCCTCTGGAGGCTGGAAATGGCCCGTTTCCTGACTTCCGGTGGGCCCAGTAGGCCCGTTTTTCACCCTCCTCAGGCTCCAGAGGCTTCCCTAGAGCCTGAGGAGAGCAAAAATGCCCTCCCCCGCCCCCCCGGAGGCCCTCCAGAAGCCAAAAACATCCTCCCAGAGCCTCCCCGTGAGCCAAAAATCAGCTGGCCGGTGCACACATGCGCCTTGGAACTAAGCTAGGGCAACGGCTCGCATGCCGGCAGATATGGCTCCGCGTGCCACCTGTGGCACGCGTGCCATAGGTTCGCCATCACTGGTATAGACCGTCATCTTAAAGCAAGGAAAGACGGATGCCTTTTCCTTAGGGCTTTGACTCAAATGCACATACTATTGTGTTTATTAAAACTGAAACAATTAACCGAGGACAACATCTGTAATGAGATTTCAATTGCACCCACAATTTACCTCTTCACTGCATCATCATTCAAAGGAATCCATCACCTTTACAGTTCTCAGCCACTCCAGGAAGGATCCATCTCTCCTCCCAAACAAGGTATTTTCTAGCTATATTGAAAGTTCCATTTCCAATGATTCCAAGCCAGTATGTGCTTACTGGGAATTATACTACAGGATTGTAGAGGATTGGGGAGGTGTTATCAGATTGGAGAAATCTGAATTAAAGTTTGTCAACCTCAAGGAAGAACACTACCTTCCTGGCACCTTACCTCTGGTTGAGTACACACAACATATTAAAGCCAATATTACCTGATGGCTTGGTTCACACAATGTGCTAAGCAAGGGGTGGGTTCTGGCTTACCTCGCTGCCAGTTCGCTCCTTGATGCGCCGCGCGGGCACGCTCGTGTTGTGCGCCATGTGGGCGTGCACATGCGCAGTGCTAAAAAACCAGCTTCTGCGCATGCGCAGAAGCAAAAAACAAGATGCCGCTGCCTATGGCGCTGCCGAGACTGCCGTTTCGGGGGTGTGGCAGGCCTGGGTTACTGCTGGTTCTAGCAACCCAGGCCGCCAAGTTACTACCGATTCCATAGAACCTGTCCAAGCTGGGAGGAACCCACCTCTGTGCTAAGATAGCAGCTAGTTTTTCCACAATTTTCTGAACTCCAAAATACCTGACCCCATTTCAACCTAGTCAGCATATTGTACAAAACTGGTCATGAGTTTCTGCAATAGGATGCTTGAGAAAGGGTTTCATGGGCAAGTAACTTGCACAAAACCAGCATGAGCTAAAACCATTCCTTGGTTCTAAGAGTTTCCTAAATTCAGAAGAACATCGGTAAAAGGAGTGAAGTGACCTTCCTCCGGCCCACATTTTTCTTTTTCAGTCCTTCATTTGTTCTTTGGCTGCTTCCTGGTCTGCACCCCCCAAGCACCCCCTCCTCAGAAATTTCCTCTTTCTTCAGTAGAAACTTTTCCTTCCTGTATGAGTAGCCCCTGGCGTGGTTCCACATTCATGTAACACAAGTTATATTTGGGGAACTGTTAAAAGTGGAGGCTGGAGAGCCATCTGTCAGGGATGGTTTAAATTGGATTTCGGCATCAAGAGCGGAATTGGAGTTGAGGACTCTCTTCCTCCTCCTCCTCCTCCTCCTCCTCCTCCTCCTCCTCCTCCTCCTCCTCCTCCTCCTCCTTTCCCCCATTTCCAGCAAATTGTGAAAATGTGACACATTAATAGAACCAAAGAGCCTTAGAATGGAAGCCTCTGCTGAAGCCTTGAATGCGCCTCACAGATCATAACCATCCAATGACTCCAATTCTAGATCTCTCCCATGATCTCTTCCACTTTCCCCAGAATAGACTGGTTCCTACCAGATATCTCCATGAAATCATCAAGATTTGGCTGCAGCGGGGCCAGGTCTGGTTGGATCATGTCAGCGTTGCCAACGTAAGCTGTAAGAGAAAGGAAAAGCAAGCAAAGATTTACCATAGAACTCATGCAGTTCTATGAGTTTAATGCAGCCAGCTAAATTTCTCTATATGAAGAGTTATACCTCTATAGCTATTCTGCTTGCCTAGCCAAGGGGAAAACACTGCCCCTGTTCATGGAGGTTCTAATTAAAGCCCAACTTAAGAACTGCCTTGCTGTGTCAGATCTACTCCTGTCTCTTCCCAGATTTATTTATTTATTTATTTATTTATTTATTTATTTATTTATTTATTTATTTATTTATTTATTTATTTATTTATTTATTTATTTATTTATTTATTTATTTTTATTTGTCAAAACATGTACAAGATAGCAGGTATGGTATAAACATAAACAAAAGCAAATTAGGTACAGGTAAATTTGGACAATAGGACAGTAAGACAGGGACGGTAGGCAGAGGTGGGTTCCTGCCGGTACGCTCTTACCTGTCGGTCGCCGCAGAGCCGAAGAAGCTGGTGGCGTTCGCGGCGCGGGGCTTCCCCCACCAGCTTCCCCCGCCCGCCTGGACGCCGCCATTTGCGTTCTTTTGCCCTCTGCGCATGCGCAAAGCATTCTGCTTGCGCAGAGGGCAAAAGAATGCAAATGGCGGCCTCCAGGCGGGTGGGGGAAGCGGGTGGGGGAAGCCCCGCGCCATGAACGTGACCAGCTTCTTCGGCTCTGCGGCGACTGACAGGTAAGAGCGTACTGGCAGGAACCCACCTCTGACGGTAGGCACCATGGTGCGCTTATGCACGCCCCTTACAGACCTCTTAGGAATGGGGTGAGGTCGACTGTAGACAGTCTAAGGTTAAAGTTTTTGGGGTTTGGGGAAGAAACCACAGAGTCAGGTAGTGCATTCCAGGCATTGATCACTCTATTGCTGAAGTCGTATTTTCTGCAGTCGAGTTTTGAGCGGTTTACATTGAGTTTGAATCTATCGTGTGCGCGTGTATTGTTGTGGTTTAAGCTGAAGTATTCATTGACAGGTAGGACATTGTGGCAGATGATTTTATGAACTACATTTAGATCAGATCGAAGGCAACGTAGCTGTAAGCCATATAAGCCCAAAATTTCAAGTCTGGTGGAATAAGGTATTCTGTTGCGAGCAGAGGAGTGGAGGACTCTTCTTGTGAAATATTTCTGGACACTCTCAATTGTATTAATGTCCAATATGCAGTGCGAGTTCCAGACAGGTGAGCTGTATTCGAGGATTTGTCTGGCAAATGTTTTGTATGCTCTGGTTAGCAGTGTAATATTGCCAGAGAAGAAGTTACGCAAGATTAGGTTGACAACTCTTAGTGCCTTTTTGGCAATGTTATTACAGTGGGCTCTGGCACTTAGGTCATTAGATATGAGTACTCCAAGGTCCTTGACATGAGTGGGACAAACCAGAAACGCTCATGCTTCTAGTGTTCAGGCACCAATCTATATACCCTTTCAATAGTTGTATCTGCACTCAGCCAGGCTTTTGTCACCTGCTCCTCCCACATAGACATTTAGCTTTCAAAAGCGAAAGATAAAGAGCAGCAGAAGCGGATATTTATGCGGCTCATACAACTGTGACTCTTGTTATTTAGTCATGCGGAAAGAGAGAAAGGAAAGAGATTTTGAAGAGCGAAGTCTGCTCAAGGGCCTTTGGACCAGACTATCTCACCTGGGCAGGGAATTTTAGGCCATTGGATCAATGGGTTCTCTGTCCTCGTTCTAAATGAATGTTTCTCGGTCTCAGCAAATTTAAAATGTGTGTCATCAGCTCCTAAAATGTCCCATGCTGGCTGGGGAATTCTGGAAGCTGAAGTCCACGTATCTTAAATTTGCTAAGATTGAGAAACACTGTTCTCTAATTACCTGTTTAGAAAAGGACACAGTAATCAGGGGTCTCCAACCTTGGCAACTTTAAGACTTGTGGACTTCAACTCCCAGAATTCTAGGAGTTGAAGTCCACAAGTCTTAAAGTTGCCAAGTTTGAAGACCTCTGCACTAGGTGGTGTGTTTTTTTTTACAGTTATTGGTTCAAGGTAGATTAAGGGAAAAATCAAATAAAATATAAAATACTTTAAGAAGCCAGAACATTTATTGATTAAAGCGTGTACTTCTTTGAAATCATGGCTCACCAGAGCTAAGCTTCAAGAGTGTATTTCCAATGCAATCAACCACTATTACATTTGAAGTAATAGTGGTTGACATAAGTAGTAAGAAAACAGTAAGTAAGAGAAGGGTCTATTTTATGATATTATGTTGTCCAAAGCAAAAAATTAAAGAGAGGTAATTCTTTATGCATTTTCTGGGAGTTGAAGTCCACACGTCTTAAAGTTGCCAAGGTTGGAGAGTGGAGACACCTGATTTCTAGAGACCAACCTGTTACTGCCTTGCAAAATGAAAACCCATCTGTCTACCAGATTTCAGAAAATAGCTTATTGCTTCTATTGAGGGATGCTGTGTTTGCAAGCCTTGCATACTTGATCTGCTGTCCTTCAACTTAGCTTGTGTCATTAATGTGTCTGAACCTAAGTCTCTGCTGCTGCTAGCTCTATCAAATATATAGGTAGACCTTGCTTACCGTCTTGTTTAGCAACTGTTTGAACTTACAACAATGTTGGAAAAAAAACTTTATTACTGGACCTCACATATATGACAACTATAGTATCCCTGCAGTCAAATGATCAACATTTGCATGTTTAACAATAGGCTTCTGACAAGCAGTTAATGGAGAACAGCAGTAAGACCACAGATGGTGATCAGATGTTTTGCTTAACAAGCTGCAATGATTCACTTAATAACCACAACAGAAGTAAGGTTGTAAACCCATCACAGTCATATGATGCTTCACTTAGCAACTGGATTGCTTAACAATGTAATTGCTGGTCCCAGTTGTGGTTGCTAAGCGAGGACAACTTGTACACTAACCTTAACCCCTAACCCCTAACCTCTGAACATAAAGTTACATTTAGCTATCATAGATAAGAGCCATTGACAAATCAATTCTCTATTGAAATTGTCAATATTGTCTGAATTAATCCCTTTAAGGGTTTATAGTTTATGTCTGTGACTGTCCCTATGACTAATTATTTTATAATGTGGCTCAGTGGAGACACAAGGATTTATGAGATTAAGCATGTCGTTAAACAATTATTATTAAAATAATAAAGAGAAATTATGCTTCTGGAAGCATAATTTAGAAAATGTTTACTTTATTGCTTTTTAATGTTATATGATTAAAAACTAACTGTCATAAACTGGGACACATAGCTTCTTTTTATCTCCTGGGACTCAATGCCACAGATATATAGTATATTCTTTCAGGAAGAATGGCCAAGAGTCGTGGTGGCGCAGTAGTTAGAATGCAGCATTGCAGGCTGACTCAGCCCACTGGCAATAGCAATAGCAATAGCACTTAGACTTATATACCGCTTCATAGTGCTTTACAGCCCTCTCTAAGCGGTTTACAGAGTTCAGCATATTGCCCCCAACTATCTGGGTCCTCATTTTACCGACCTCAGAAGGATGGAAGGCTGACTCAATCTTGAGCCGGTGAGATTTGAACAGCTGAACTGCTGAACTGCAGTGCTGCACTTTAACCACTGCGCCACCTCGGCTCTTCAGGAGTTCGATTCTCACTGGCTCAAGATTGACTCAACCTTCCATCCTTCCAAGGTCGGTAAAATGAGGACCCAGATTATTAGGGGCAATAAGCTGACTCTGTAAACCACTTAGAGAGTACTGTAAAGCACCATGAAGCGGTATATAAATTTAACTGCTATTGCTATTGCTATTTTGGAGTAGTGATAGTAAGTCAAGGAAAATATCAATCCCATGTGACAGCTATGAAAAGTTGTAGATGTTTCAGAAAGAGATTGAAAATAAAACTAACAATGCTTTATTAAAATCGGTAGTAGGACTATATTTGGAACACTGCATAGTTTTGGTCACAACTTCTTTAAAAAGTGGCAGAATTATAAACAATACAGAAAAAAGCAACTCAAATGTGCACAGGTTGGTAACTTCCTATGAAGAAAAAGTACAATGTGTGAGAATGTGTTAAGGGGGAAAAGTGTAAGCAGAATGTGGTCAAGTAAATTAAAAGTATGCATGTGGCAGGGACAACTACTCAGAGTCAAAAGATAGAGACGCATGGTGGAAAATTCAGGATGGGGAAAAAAGAAGAAGTATTTCACAAAGCTATACTATGAATTTCTATTCTGGTGATAACCAAAAACATTTAAGTCTTTAAAACCCATGAGACCTTGTCATGGAAGATAAAGCCATCAAAAGTTACTATTAGGATATCTTTATTATTACCTACAGATTCTTGTCAATGCATTTCTTGGTACCATTTCTTGGGAGGGTACTATGATACTCATACCTTATAAAGGTGAGCTTCCAATAACTTTTAGTTGGTTTTTGGGGGGAACCAGGATTTAGTAATGGACTAATGGACTATTTGGTCTGATCAACTTCTCATGAGATATCATCTCATCGGCTTGTGAACTCCCTAAAAGTTCCTGGCTCACCACAAAACTGAATGCAAAATTAGAAGGACCACTGCTCTGCTCTAGCATAGCGCTCTACATGGGGCTGCCTTTGAAGAGCACCCGCAAGCTCCAGTTGGTGCAAAATGCAGCGGCCCACATGGTTTGGTGCACATGTATCACCTCTCCTGCAGGAGCTGCACTGGCTGTCGGTTTGCTTCCAGGTGCAATTTAAGGTGCTGGTTGTCACATTTAAAGCCCTTCATTGCTTGGGACCAGGTTATTTGAGGGACCATCTCTTGCCGGTCACATCTACCCAACCCATCAGAGCGGGGAGGCAAGGAATGTTGTGGGTCCCATCCCCTAGGGAGGTACACCTGGTGGGACCCAGAAGAAGGGCCTTCTCCGTGGTGGCCCCCCTCTCTCTGGAACATCATCCCCCCAGAGATTACAATGGCCCCCACGCTAACACTCTT